>JAJUPC010000838.1:0-56376 GCA_023614405.1 Avena insularis
TTTTCACAATCCACCTATGGATCCACCAGTTGTCATTGCAATGTAGTAACCCTTTTATCAACAACAACCGGGGAACACAGACCGTTTTTCACATTACCACGTATGGATCCGGTACCGCTGTCATTGTATTAATGTTCTTTCATTAATCCACCTATGGATCCAGCAGTTGTCATTGCATGTGTGCTCTTTTATCAACAACAACCGTGAGTCATTGCATGGTGTTCTCTTTAGAGACCACATGATCCACCAGAGTAATTGCATGTCCTGCTCTTTTACTAATAACAACAAGTGCCATTGAAATGTGTGTTTCCTTCGTAGACTACACATGATCCACTCAAGGTCATTGAAATGTGTGTGTTCTTTCAGAGACCACACATGGATCCACTTGTTTGGCTGCATGTGTTCTTCTTCGTGAGACCACATGGAGCCACCTGGCCTCACTGCATGTGTTATTTTTACTAACAATAACTTAGAAGCCATTGCATGTGTGTTCTTTCACATACCACATATGGATCCACCAGCAAGTCATTACACATGTGTGATTTTTTCACAATCCACCCATGGATCCACCGCCAAAGGTCATTGCATGTGTGTTCTTTTTTGCATTAACAACAACCGAGGTCATTGCATGTGTGTTCATTTCACATGCCACCACATATGGACCACCAGTATCATTGTATGTGTGTTTTTCATAATCCACCTATGGATCCACTTGTCATTGCATGTGTAAGTTTCTTTTTACTAACTATTAAACCAGAAATATTGCATGTAAATGGGCCTTTAGAGACCACATATTGATCCACCAAAGTCATTACATGTGTGTTCTTTTACTAACAACAAATCAGAAGTTACGAAATGTGTGTTCTTCTTCTCGTGAGACCACACATGGATTCACCCGTTATTTATTGCATGTGTTTTCTTTTTTACTAACAACAACGAGTCATTGCATGTGTGTTTCTTTTCACACATGTATGGATTCACCAAGTGTCATTGCATGTGTGCTCTTTTCAAAAAATCCACCTGTGGATCCACAGCTATCAGATGTGTGTTCTTTTTGATTACAACAACTAGAAATATTGCATGTGTGTTTTTTCACATACCACATATGGATCTCACCAAGAAGTCATTATGCATGTGTGTTCTTTCACAACCACCTATGGATCCATGTTTATAGCATGTGTGATCTTTTACTAACAACAACCAGAAATATTGCACGTGTGTTCTCAGATCTCATACATGATCCACCCATATACGATGTGTTCTTACTAACAATGCCAGAGGGTGATTGAAATGTGTGTTCTCTCTGAGACCAAGTACATGGATCCCACTAGTGTCATTGCATGTGTTTTCTTTTTACTAACAACAATCGAGTCATTGTGAATAGTGTTCTTTCACATACCACATATGGATCCACCGTTGTCATTGCTGTATGTGTGCTCTTTTAACAATCCACCTATGGATCCACTCAAAGGTCATTTCATGTGTGTTCTTTTTACCAACAACAAACTGCAGTCATTGTATGTGTGTTCTTTTTAATAATCCACCTATGGATCCACTGCACACATGTGTGTTCTTTTCACAATCCACCTAAGGATCCACAAGTGTCATAGCATGTGATATTTTTACTAACAACAACCGTGAGTCATCAGATGTTGTTCTCTCTTAGATACCATACATGGATCCACCAAGGTCATTGCATGTGTTCTTTTACTAACAACAACTAGGATAGTATTGAAATGTGTGGTGTTCTCTTTAGACCACACATGATCCACCAGTGTCATTGCATGTGTTTTCTTTTACTAACAAATAACCTGAGTCACAGTATGTGTAATTTTTTCACATACCACATATGGATCCACTGTTACTGCAGATGGGTGTGCTCTTTTTTAACAATCCACCTATGGATCCAATTTCCATGCTACCATGTGTGTTCTTTTACTAACAACAACCGTAGTCATTGTACGCGATTTCTTTTCATTAATCCACCTATGGATCCACCCGAAGTTGTCATTGCACATGTGTGTTCTTTTCTGTTAACCACCTATGGATCCACAAGTGTAATAGCATGTGATCTTTTACTAACAACAACCAGAGTCATTGCATGTGTGTTCTCTTTAGAGACCACATATGGATCCACCAGTTGTCACTGCACGGTGTTCTTTTTTACTAACAACAACCAGAGGCATTGAAATGTGTTGGTTCTTTCCGTGAGACTACACATGGATCCACTAAATGTCAATGGATGTGTGTTCTTTTTTACTAACAACAACTAGGTGTCATTGAAATGTGTGTTATCTCTCTTAAGAGATCAGAATGGATCCACCAAAGGTTGGCCAGAAAATGTGTGTTCTTCTTTTTACAGTCCACACATGGATCCACCAGGTGTCATTGTATGTGTGTAGCTCTTACTAACAACTATAAGGCTTCACACGGATCCATTCTTTCAGTATTGTTTTCACTCTATGGATCCACCGTTGTCATCAGATGTGCAAGGTTCTTTTTTACTAACAATCCAATTTGGAGATCCACCGTTGTCATCAGATGTGTTCTTTACTTTCAATAATAACCCAGCTATTTACAGACCGTTTTTTCACATACCACAAGGATCCACCAGCTTGTCATTGACATGTGTGATCTTTTCACAATCCACCTATGGATCCATACCAAAGTCATTGTATGTGTGCTCTTTTTACTAACAACAACCGTAGCTCATTGAAACGTGTGTTCTTTCATATACCACATATGGATCCACCAAGAACACGCTGTGTGCTCTTTACTACCAAGAATATTGTACATGTGTTCTCTTTAGAGACTCACACATGGATCCACAAGTGTCAACAGACATGTGTTCTTTGCTCAACAACAACTGCAGAGTCATTGAAATGCAAGCGTTTTCTTCGTCAGAGACCATACACATGCATCCACTCAGTATAATTGCATACACCGGTTTTACTAACAACAACCCGTTGTCATTGGAACGCGTACTTCCTTTATAATTTGCCACATCCACTAATGTCATTGAAATGTGTTTCTTCTTCAGAGACCACACATTGATCCACTAGTGTCATTGCATGTGTGTTCTCTTCGAGATTCACACATGGATCCACCAGTCATTGCATGTGTGTTCTTTTACTAACAAGAACTGGAGTCATTACGTGTGTGTGTTCTTCATACCACAGTATGGATCCACCTCAAAGTATCATTGTACGTGGATCTTTCAATCCACCTATGGATCCACCAGCACATTACATGTGTGTTCTTTTAATAACAAAACCGTAGAGTCATTGCATGTGTGTTCTTTTCACATACCACATATGGATCCACCAGTTGTCATTGCATGTGTTTTCTTTTCATAATCCACCTATGGATCCACCAGTTGCTTGTACGTGCTCTTTTTACTAACGATAACCAGAGTCATTGCATGTGTGTTCTCTTTAGAGACCATTACATACGATCCACCAAGGCCATTACATGTGTTCTTTTACTAACAACAACTGTAGTCATTGAAATGTATTCTTCAGGAGACCACACATGATCCGCTTAGTGTCATTGTATGTTTTATTTCTTATCAATAAATAACCGGAGTCATCGTGATGTGTTTTTTCATTAGCCACATATGGATCCACTCCGTTGTTGTATTAAAGTCTTTTCATAATCCACCCATGGATCCACAAGTGTCATAGCATGTGTGATATTTTACTAACAACTAGAGTCATTGTATGCGCAGTTCTCTTTAGACTATACATGGATCCACCAAAGGTCATTGCATGTGTGTTTTTTAATAACAACAACCAGAGAGAGCATTGAAATGTGTGGGGTTCTCTTCGTGAGACCACACATGGATCCACTCTAGTGTCATCGCATGTGTTTTCTTTTTACTAACAACAACTGAGCTAGCTGTATGTGGTGTTCTTTTCACATACCACATATGGATCCACCAGTGTCATTGCATGTGTGCCTTTTAATCCAACGTATGGATCCACCAGTTGTCATTTCATGTGTTCTTTTTACTAACAACAACTGCAGTCATCAGACGTGTATTCTTTTCACAATCCACCTATGGATCCACCCGTCATTGCATGTGTTCTTTTCATTAATCCACCTATGGATCCACAAGTGTAATAGCATGTGATCTTTTTACTAACAACAACTTGAGTCATCAAGATGTGTGTTCTCTTGAGACCATACATGATCCACCAAGAAGTCACACGTGTGTTCTTTTTTTACTAACAACAAACTGTGAGGTATTGAATGTGTGTGCCTTTCAGAGACCACACATGGATCCACTAGTGTAATTGTACGTGTTCTTTTTTACTAACAACAACTAGTGTCATTGAAATGTGTGTTTCAAGAGACTGTAAATGATCCACCAAAGGTCATTGAAATGTGTAGCCTCTTTAGAGTCCACATAGGATCCACTAGTGTCATTGCATGTGTGTTCTTCGTGAGACAAAACATGATCCACTAGTGTCATTGTATGTGTTCTTTACTAACAACAAATGGAGTCATTGCATGTGTTTCTTTCACATACCACATATGGATCCACTGTTAAGTTGGGCTTGCATGTGTGATCTTTTTCACAATCCACCCATGGATCCACCAAAGGTTATCATTGCATGTGTGTTCTTTTACTAACAACAACTAGAGTCATTGTATGTGTGTTCTTTCACATACCACATATGGATCCACACTAAAGGTTGTTGCATGTGTGTTTTTTAGAGAGACCACACACATGGATCCACTGTGTCATTGCATGTGTGTTCTTTTTGCTCAACAAATAACTAGAGTCATTGAAATGTAAAGCGTTTTCTCTGCAGACCACACATGCATCCATCAAGATAATTGGTATGCCCTGTTTTTTTACTTAACAACAAATCAGTAGCCATTAAACGTAGTTTCTTTAGAGACCACATGGATTCACCAATGTCATTGAAATGTGTTTTTGAGACCATTAACATGGATCCATCTAGTGTTGCATGTAGTTTCTTTCAGACCACACATGGATCCACCAAAGGTCAATGATGTGTTCTCTTACTAACAAGAACCGAGTCATTGGTACGGGGTGTTCTTTTCACATACCACATATGCGGATCCACCAAGATTATTGCATGTGTGATCTTTTCACAATCCACCCATGGATCCACCGTCATTACATGTGTGTTCTTTTTACTAACAAAACCGTAGTCATTGCATGTGTGTTCTTTGATACCATATATGGATCCACCAGTTGTCATTGCACGTGTTTTCTTTCAACCACCCATATGATCCAATTTCGCTGTCATTGCGACAGTGTGTTTTTTACTAATCTATAAACTGAGTCATTGGCATGTAGCCTTTTAGAGACCACACATGATCCACCTGCCATTACATGTGTGTGTTCTTTTTAATAACAACAACCAGAAATATTGAAATGCATCTTCTCCTAGACCACACATGGATCCTTATGTTATTGCATGTGTTTTATTTTTTACTAACAACAACTGAGTCATTGTATGTGTGTTTTTTCACATACCACATATGGATTCACCAGTTGTCATTGCATGTGTGTTTCTTTTCTCAAAATCCACCTATGGATCCACCCAAAGGTCATTGCATGTGTTCTTTTACTAACAAACCGTAGTCATTACATGGGGTAAGTTCTTTTCATTACTCACATATGGATCCACCAGTGTCATTGCATGTGTGTTCTTTCAATAATCCACCCATGGATCCACAAGTTGTCATAGCATGTGTGATCTTTTACCAACAACAAACTGTAAGAGTCATTGCATGTGTGTTCTTCTTTAGAGACCACACATGGATTCACCAAAGGTCATTGCACATGTGTGTTTTACTAACACAACTTTGAGGCATTGAATGTGTGTTCTTAGAGACCACAAATGGATCCACTAGTGTAATTGTACGTGTGTTCTTTTTACTAAATAATACCAAAGTATCATTGAAATGTGTGCTTCAAGAGATCATAAAGGATCCACCAAAGAGCTGAAATGTTCTTCTAGGAGTCCACATGGATCCACTCGTGTCATTGCATGTGTGTTCTTCTTCTTCAGAGACCAAGTACATGATCCACCAGTGTCATTGCATGCAAGTTCTTTTCATCAACAACAAATGGAGTCATTGTAATGCGGTGTTCTTTCATTATACCACATATGGATCCACCCGCTATTGCATGTGTGCTCTTTGAAAATCCACCTATGGATCCACCAAAGTTGTCATCAACAGACATGTGTTCTTTTACCCCAACAACCAGAGTCATTGTATGCCATTTTTCACATACCACATATGGATCCACCACTTTCGAAATGTGTGTTTGTTCGTACACACATGGATCCACCATGCCATTGAATGTGTGTTCTTTTACTAACAACAACTAGAGTCATTGCATGTGTGTTATTTTCACATACAACATATGATCCACCTGTCATTGCATGTGTTCTTTTCACATACCATATATGATCCACCAAATAGTCATTACACGGTGATCTTTTCACAATCCACCCATGGATCCACCAAAGTCATCAGACGTGTTCCTTTTACTATCAATAACCGTAGTCATCAGACTGTTTCTTTTCAGTACCACGTGAGTGGATCCACCAAGGTCATTGTATGTGTGTTCTTTTCACAATCCACCTGGTGGATCCAAGAAAGGTCATTGCATGTGTGCTCTTTTTAATAAAAAACCAGAGTCATTGCATGTGTGTTCTCTCAGAGACCATGGATCCACCCTTTATAATTGCATGTCTGTTTTTTTACTTAAATAACAATAAGTGCCATTGAAATGTGTGTTCTCTTCAGAGTATGGATCCACCAGTTGTCATTGAAATGTGTGGGTTCTTCGTGAGACTACACATGATCCACTCTTGCGTCATTGCATGTGTGTTCTTCGTAAGAGCTAATAATACGTGGTTTCACCTGGGCCCCACTGTGACATGTGTGTTATTTTACCAATGGGTCAACTAGAGTCATTGCATGTGTGTTCTTTCTTTACATACCATTATAAGTGGATCCACCAAATAATGGCCGGTATGTAATCTTTCACAACCTGCCCCATGGATCCACCAGTGTCATTGCAATGTCTTTACTAATGAATAACTGAGTCATTGTACGTGTTCACTTCATATACCACATATGGAATCAAATCAAAGGTTACTTGCACGTGTGTTCTTTTCTTCATTAATCCCACCTATGGATCTACCCTTTTCGCTGTCATTGTATGTGCTCTTTTTTACTAACGACAACCAGAGTCATTGCATGTGTGTTCTCTCTTCTTTAGAGACCACACATGGATTCACCAAAGGTCATTACATGTGTGTTCTTTTTACTAATAACAACCAGAGTCATTGAAATGTGTGTTCTCTTCGTGAGACCACACATGGATCCACCCAGTGTCATCAGATGTAAGGCTTCTTTCTTTACTAACAAATAACCTGAGTCATTGCATGTGTGTTTTTTCACATACCACATATGGATCCACTGCAAAGGTCAACAGCATGTGTGCTCTTTTCAAAATCCACCTATGGATCTGCACCTGGGCCATTGCATGTGTGTTCTTTTACTAACAACAAACTGTAGTCATCAGACAGGTGTTCTTTCACATACCACATATGGATCCACCAGTTGTCATTGCATGTGTGTTCTTTCACATCCACTCCATGGATCCACAAGTGCTCAGATGTGTGATCTTTTTTACTAACAACAACTCAGAGTCATCAGATGTGTTCTCTTTAGAGACTCATACATGGATCCACCAAGGTCATTGTATGTGTGTTCTTTTACTAACAACAACCAGAGAGTATTAAAATGTGTGTTCTTCAGAGACCTGCTATGCCACAATCACCAGTGTGTCATTGCATGTGTTTTCTTTTTTACTAACAAATAACCGAGTCATCAGTGACAGTGTTCTTTCTACATACCACACATGGATCCACCAGCAGTCAAGATGTGTGCTCTTAACAATCCACCTATGGATCCACCAGTGCTCATTTCCTCATGTGTTCTTTACCAACAACAACCGTAGTCATTGGGCATGTGTGTGTTCTTTTCACAATCCGACTCATGGATCCACCAAAGCAGTCATTGCATGTGTGTTCTTTTCACAATCCACATATGGATCCACAAGTCATAGCATGTGTGATATTTTACTATCAACAACCAGAGTCATTGCACATGTGTTCTTTAGGGAGACCATACATGATCCACCAAGTCATTGCATGTGTGTTCTTTTATCAACAACAACCGTAGGCATTACAGAAACGTGTTCTTTCAGAGACCACACATGGATCCACTATGTCATCAGATGTGTTTTCTTTTTACTAACAACAATTGAGCCATTGTAATACGTGTGTTCTTTCACATACCACATATGGATCCACCAGCAAGTCATTGCATGTGTGCTCTTTTAACAATCCACCTATGGATCCACCTGCTGTTTGGCTTCATGTGTGTTCTTTTTACTAACAACAACCGTGAGTCATTGCATGTGTGTGTTCTTTTTCATAACCACCTATGGATCCAATGCTGTCATTGCATGTGTGTTCTTTCACAATCCAGCTATGGATCCACAAGTGTCATAGCATGTGTGATCTTTTTACTAACAACAACCGTAGTCATTGCATGTGTGTTTCTTTAGAGACCATACATGGATCCACCAAAGGTCATTGCATGTATCTTTAGCTACTGTATCAACTGCAGGGTTAGGGTCGTAGCTTTTCAGAGACCACACATGGATCCACTAGTGCACTGGTATTGCGTGTTCTTTACTAACAACAACTAGTGTCATTGAAATGTGGATCTCTTAAGAGATCAGAAATGGATCCTACCAAGGTCATTGAAATGTGTGTTCTTCTTTAGGAGTCCACACATGATCTCAATGAAAGTCATTGTACGTGTGTTCTAGACCACACACATGATCCACTAGTGTCACTGCATGTGTGTTCTTTTTACTAACAACAAATGGAGTCATTGTATGTGTGTTCTTTCACATACCACATATGGATCCACCAAGTCATCAAGATGTGTGCTCTTTTACAATCCACCTATGGATCCACCGTTGTCATTGCATGTGTGTGTTCTTTTTAATAACAACAACCAGAGTCATTGTACGTGTGTTCTTTCACATACCACATATATGGATCCAATTGATAATCAGCTGTCTGTTTTTTTACTAATAACAACAAGTGCCATTGAAATGTGTTTCTGTAGACCACACATGGATCCACCTGTTAGTCATTGAAATGTGTGTTCTTCTTTCGTAATACACATGGATCCTTAATTATGTCAATGTAATACGTGTTCTCTAGGACCACACATGGAGCCACCAGTCTCAATCGCATGTGTGTTATTTTACCAACAATAACTAGAGTCATTGCATGTGTGTTCTTTCACATACCATACATATGGAATCAACAGTTGTCATTACATGTGTGATCTTTCACAATCCACCCAGGATCCACCAAAGGTCATTGCATGTGTGTTCTTTTACTAACAACAACCAGAGTCATTGCATGTGTGTGTTCATTTCACATACCACATATGGACCCACGAGTGTCATTGCATGTGTGTTCTTTCACAATCCACCTATGGATCCACTCAAAGTGTCATTGCATGTGCTCTTTTACTAACGACAACCAGAGTCATCAGACAGGTGGAAATTTTCTTGAGACCACACATGGATCCACTCAAAGGCTTGCTTTCATATGTGTGTTCTTTTTACTAACAACAAATCAGAAAGTCATTGAAATGTGTGTTCTTCAGAGACCACACATGGATCCATAATTCGCTGTCATCGGATGTGTTTCTTTTAATAACAACAACTGAGTCATTGTATGTGTTTTTCACATACCACATGGATCCACTCAAAGGTGTCATTGCATGTGTGTTCTTTCAAAATCCAACGGCGGATCCACCCGGGCCATTGCATTGTGTTCTTTACCATCAACAACCGAGAAACAGATGTGTGTTCTTTCACATACCACATATGGATCCACTGTTGTCATTGAAATGTGTGTTCTCTTTTAGAGTCCATTATTATGATCCACTAGTGTCATTGCATGTGTGTTCTCTCTTCAGAGACCACACTACGGATCCACTCAGTGTCATTGTATGTTTTCTTTACAATAACCTGAGCCATTGTATGTAATTTTTTCACATATTCACATATGGATCCACCAAAGTCATCAGACAGTGCTCTTAACAATCCACCCATGGATCCACCAGTTGTCATTTCATGTGTTCTTTACCAACAACAAACCGCAGTCAATACGTGTGTGTTCTTTCTGTCAATCCACCCAAGGATCCACCTGTCATTGCATGTGTTCTTTCACAATCCACCTATGGATCTTACACAAGTGTCATAGCATGTGTGGGATCTTTTTTTACTAACAACGCTCAGAGTCATCAGATGTGCTCTTCTTTTAGAGGACCATGTATATGGATCCACCCAGTGTCATTGCATGTGTATTATTTTTACTAACAACAACCGAGGCATTGAAATGGTAGCTTTTTAGAGACCACACATGGATCCACTAGTGTAATTGCGTGTGTTCTTTACTAACAACAACTAGTGTCATTGAAATGTGCTCTCTCTTAAGAGACCTGTAAATGGATCCACTGAAGGTCATTGAAATGTGTTCTTTCTTTGAGTCCACATACGGATCCACTAGTGTCATTGGCTGCAGTTCTTCTTCAGAGACCACACACATGGATCCACTAGTGTCAATGCATGTGTTCTTTTTTACTAACAACAAATGGAGTCATTGCATGTGTAGCCTTTTTTTCACATACCACATATGGATCCACCAGTTGTCATTGCATGTGTGTTTTTCACAATCCACCTATGGATCCACCAGTGTTACTGTATGTGTGTTCTTTACTAACAACAACTGTAGTCATTGTACGTGTGTTCTTTTCACATACCACATGGATCCACTGTTGTTTCATTGCACGTGCTCTTTAGACCACATACGATCCACCGCCACGCTGTGTGCTCTCACCAACAACAACTAGAGTTGAGTTTGAAACGCGCCTCTGTATGACGCCACTATCCACTGGGGAGAACATAAGTTCATTCTTTTTTACTAACAACAACCAGTCATTGAAACGCAGGTGCTCTTAGTAGAGACCACAATACGACCACCAAGTTGTCATTGAAATGTTTGAGTCTTTTGGGTCACATATGATCCCACTTAGCGCCGTACGTGTGTTCTTCAGAATATATGATCACCAGCGCCGCCAGGTACGTGTGTCTTTTACCAACAAGAACTGAGTTTCATGTTCTTTCAATATACCATATGGATCCACCAAGATTATCGAAGATGTGTGCTCTTTCACAATCCAATCGGTATGGATCCACCAAGTTGGCCATTGTGTGTGTTCTTTTTACTAACAAACCAGAGTCATTGCATGTGTGTTCTTTTCACATACCACATATGGATCCACCAAAGGTCATTGCATGTGTTTCTTTCTTCACAATCCACCTTCCAGTGGATCCACTATTACCGGTGATGTGTGCTCTTTTACTAACGACAACTTGAGGTCATTGATGTGTGTTCTCTTTAGAGACCATACATGAACCCACCAGCAAGCATTACATGCAGGTTTTTTTACCAACAACAAACTGTGAGCATTGAAATGTATCTTCTTCAGAGACCACACATGGATCCATTAGTGTCATCAAGATGTGTTTTATTTTACTAACAATGTCCTGAGTCATTGTATGTGTGTTTTTCTTCACATACCATATATGGATCCACCAGTGTCATTGCATGTGTGCTCTTTTCAAATCCACCTATGGATCCCACCATGTCATTGTATGTGTGGCCTTTACCAACAACAACCAGAGTCAGATGTGTTCTTTTCACATACCACATATGGATCTGTCATCGATGCCTTTCTTCATTAATCCACCTATGGATCCACAAGTGTCAAGTAGGCAGCGTGATCTTTTATCAATAAGCCAATCTGGGAGTTTGGTTGCATGTGTGTTCTTTAGAATTCATAATGATCCACCCGAAAGGTCATTGCATTTGTGTTCTTGTTTAACAGTCGTCTGGAGGCATTGAAATGTGGGTTTCTTTTAGAGACTGCCATTACGGATTCACCAGTGTAATTGCATGTGTGTTCTTTTACTAACAAATAAACTGCTGTCATTGAAATGTGTGCTCTAAGAGATCAAGAATGGATCCACCCGCTGTCATTGAAATGTGGTTCTCAGAGTCCACACATGAATCCATTAGGTTACTGTATGTGTGTTTCTCTTCGTGAGACCACACATGGACCACCCTAGTGTCATTGTATGTGTGTTCTTTTTATCAACAACAAATGGAGTCATTGCATAGTGTTCTTTCCAGCATACCACATATGGATTGTCAAAATCCACCGGTGGATCTTACTAAAGGTCATTGTATTAAAGTTCTTTTATTCCAACAACCGTAGTCATTGTACGTAAGGTTTTCACACATTGCTTATAAGGGATCCACCACCGCTAATAAATGTAATTCGTCACGGTATTCACATGGATCCACCAGTACATGTGTTCTTTTTACTAAACAATGGTTGGCCAATGTGTCTTTTTCAATAGCAGTGGATCCAACACATTGCATGTGTTCTTTTTTCAGTTACATCACATATGATCCACCAGCACATACATCAAAAGGGATCTTTTTCAACGGCACTCCATGGATCCAATTATGTCATTGTATGTGTTCTTTACTAACAACTAACAGAGTCATCAGATTCTGTTGTTTTCATATTACCACTGTGATGGATCCACCAGCAGTTGTTGTAATGCGTTCTTTTTCGTATCCACCTATGGGATTCATCATGGCTACTACGTTTTTACTAACAATAACCAGTCATTGCCGTAATGTGTGTTCTCTTTAGAGACCACATGATCCAATTTTGCAATTGCATGTCTGTTCTTTTTACTATTAATAAATAAGTGCACATGGAAAATGTGGTGTTTCTTCGAGACCACGCTTATCCATCTGCTACGAAATGTGGTTCTTCCAGGATTCACATATGATCTACATCTAGTGTCATTGTATGTGTTCTTTCTCTGCACGGCAACATGGAGCCACCACCCCACCGCATGTGTGTTATTTCTTTTACTTACCATGTCCGAGCCTACCTAAAGCTCTTTTCAGATATCGCCATGGATCCACCAAAGGTCATTGTTATTGTGTGATATTTCAATAATCCACTCTGGGTGGATCCACCAAAGGTTGTTGTATGTGTGTTCTTTTTACTAACAACAACCAGAAAGTTATTGCATGTGTGTTCTTTCTAATAATCCACCTATGGATCCACCAGTCATTGCATGTAAGTGCTCTTTTACTAACGAGCAACCGTGAGTCATTGGCATGTGTTCTTCTTTAGAGACCATGCTAATCCACCAGTCATTGGTATGTTCTTTTTACTAATAACAACCGTAGTCATTGAAATGTGTGTTCTTCTTCAGAAAGATCCAGTTAATATGATCCACCAAGGGTTGTTGTGTTTTCTTTCATTAACAACAACTAGAGTCATTACGCGTCAAAATACCACATATGGATCCACTCAAAGCATATTGGTATTGTGTGCTCTTTTCAAAATCCACCTTGGATCCACTGCATATTGCATGTGTGTTCTTTTTATCAATAACAACCAGAGTCATTGTATGTGTTCTTTTTCATTGAATCCACCTAAGGGATCCACTAAGTCATTGCATGTGTGTCTTTCACAATCCACCTATGGATCCACAAGTGTCATAGCAGGGGTATACTTGGGCTTAACAACAAACTGGTAGCCACCAGACACGCGTGTTCTTTAGGAGACCATAATATGGACGCACCACATTGTACAAAGTTCTTTTTACTAACAACAACCGAGGATTGAAATGTGTGTTCTCTCTGACCATACATGATCCACTAGTGTCATTGCATGTGTTTCTTTTTATCAACAAATAGTCGGGAGTCATTGCATGTGTTCTTTTTCATATACCATATGGATCCACCAGTTGTCATTGTATGTGTTTCAATCCACCAAAGGTCATTTCATGTGTGTTCTTTTTACTAACAACAAACGTGAAATATTGCATGGGTGTTCTTTCACAATCCACCCATGGATCCACCTGCTGTCATTGCATGTGTGTTCTTTCTTTCATAATCCACCTATGGATCCACAAGTGTCATAGCATGTGTGATCTTTATCAATAACAACCGTAGTCATTGCATGTAATTTCTTTTGTAGGACTATACATGATCCACCAAGCACATTGCATGTGTGTTCTTTTTACTAACAACAACCAGAGGTATTGAAATGTGTGTTTTCGTAGACCACACATGGATCCACTCAGTGTAATTGCATGGTGGTGTTATTTTTACTAACAACAAATCAGTTGTCTGGATTCACTAGTATTATATATGGTGTTCTTTTACCAATAAAACCAGTAGTCATTGCATGTGTGTTCTTTCATTAACACATATGGATCCACCAGTTGTCATTACATGATATTTCACAATCCACCTAAGGATCCACCTGGAAGGTTACTGGTGACAGGTGTTCTTTTACTAACAATGAAACCGTAGTTATTGCATGTGTGTTCTTTCACAATCCACCTATGGATCCACCAGTAGTTACTGCATGTAGTGCCTTTTTCAATCTACAACCGTGAAATATCGATGTGGGTAGAAATTTTCAGGACTGGCCATTACGGATCCACCGTTGTCATTACATGTGTGTTCTTTTATCAACAACAACCGAATAACAAAATGTGTGTTCTCTTTCAGACCAATACTATTTATCCACCAGTTGTCATTGCATGTACTTTCTTTTACCAACAACAACTAGAGTCATTGCATGTGTTTTTTTTTCAACACATATGGATCCCACCAAGGTTAATAAGATGTGTGCTCTTTCAAAAATCCACCCATGGATCCACCACAAGGTCATTGCATGTGTGTTCTTTTTACTAACAACAAACCAGAGTCATTGCATGTGTAAGTTCTTTTCAATCCAATTTGGTGGATCCACCAGTGTTACTGCATGTAAGTTCTTTTCACAATCCACCTATGGATCCACAAGTGTCATAGCATGTGATATTTTTATCAACAACAACCGGTAGTCACGTACGCGTGTTCTCTTTTAGGAGACCATACATTGATCCACCAAAGGTTACTGTGACGTGTTCTCTTTTTTACTAACAACAACTAGGCATTGAAATGTGTGTTCTCTTCGTGAGACTGCTACATGGATCCACCAGTGTCATTGCATGTGTTTTCTTTTACTAACAATACCGAGTCATCGCGATGTGTGTTCTTTTCACATACCACATATGGATCCACCAGTTGTCATTGCATGTGTGCTCTTTAACAATCCAATTCGCTATTACTCATGTAGGTTCTTTTACTAACAACAACTGAGTCATTGCATGTGGGTGTTCTTTCATTAATCCACCTATGGATCCACCCGTTAAAGGTCATCGTGATGTGTTCTTTTCAATCCACCTATGGATCCATAAGTGTCATAGCATGTGTGATCTTACTAACAACAACCAGAGTCACACACACAGTATGTGTGTTCTCTTAGGAGACCACATGATCCACCAAAGGTTTGCATGTGTGTCTTTTACTAACAACAACCAAGAGGCATTGAAATGTGTTTCTTCGTGAGACCACATTATCTGTTTAGTGTAATTGCATGTGTAAGTTATTTTACTTAACAAATAACCAGCAGTCATTAAATGTGTGTGCCTCTTAAGAGATCTGTAGTTTGATCCACTGTCATTGAAATGTGTGTTTTCTTTAGAGTCCATTGACATGGGATCCACTAGTGTCATTAAATGTGTGTTCTTCGTAGACTATACACATGGAATTCACTAGTGTCATTGTATGTGCAAGTTCTTACTAACAAATAAAATGGAGTCATTGTATGTGTGTTCTTTTTCTACATACCACATATGGATCCACCAAGCACACACAGATCCAGGCTCTTTCACAATCCACCTATGGATCCACCAAATACAATTGCATGTGTTCTTTTTACCAATTTAAACCAGTCATTGCATGTGTGTTCTTCACATACCACATATGTGATCCACCAAAGGTCATTGCATGTGTGTTTTTTGAGACCACATGGATTCACTGGTGTCATTGCAGTGTGTTCTTTTTACTAACAAATAACTAGAGTCATTGAAATGTGCTCTTCTTCGTGAGACCACACACATGGATCTCACCAAAGATAATTGTATTGTTCGTTTTTACTAACAACAACTGTTTATTGAAACGTGCTCTCTTTTAGAGACCACACATTGGATCCAACTATGCTGGCTGAAATGTACTCTTTAGAGAATCACACATGGATCCACTAGTGTCATTGCATGTGTGTGTTTCTTCAGAGACCACATGATCCACTCCAAGCCATCAACAGACAGTGTTCTTTTTACTAACAAGAACTGAGTCATTGCATGTGGAATTTTTTTCATGCTACCACATATCCCACCAGTATCATTGCATGTGTGGATCTTCAGCAAACCACCTATGGATCCACTAGTGCTTACATGTGTGTTCTTTTTTACTAACAAAAACCAGAAATATCATATGTGTGTTCTTTTCACATGTTCATATATGGATCCACCAAAGGTTGGGCTGCATGTGTGGGATCATAATCCAACGGCGATCCACACTATGTCATTGCACGTGCTCTTTTTATCAACGACAACCAGAGTCATTGTATTGCAGAAATTTTAGAGACCACACATGGATCCACCAGCATTACATGTGTGTTCTTTTACTAAATCAACTAGTTATTGAAGTCGTGTGTTCTTCTTTAGAGACCACACATGATCCGCTAGTGTCAGCCGTATGTGTTTTCTTTTTGACAACAACAACTGAGTCATTGCATGTGTGTTTTTACATACCATATGGATCCACCTGCTGTCATTGCATGTGCTCTTTCAAAAATCCACCATGGATCCACCAAAGGTTATTGCATGTGTTCTTTTACTAACAACAAACCGTAGTCATCAGATGTGTGTTCTTTTTCACATACCACATATGCATCCACCGTTGTCATTGCATGTGTGTTCTTTTCACAATCCAATTTCCAGGATCCACAAGTGTTGTTAGCATGTGATCTTTTTTACTAACAATGTCTGGTAGTCATTGTACGTGTTCTCTTGAGACCACACATGGATCCACCAGTTGTCATCAGACAGTGTGTTCCTTTTACTAACAACAACTGTAGGCATGAAATGTGTACTTTAGAGACTACACATGGATCTCACTCAGGTGTAATTGTATGTGTGTTCTTTTACTAACAACAAACTGCTGTCATTGAAATGTGTGCTCTTCACAGATCATAATGGATCCACCAGTGTCATTGAAATGTGTTCTTCTTTAGAGTCCATTGATGGATCCACTAGTGTCATTGTACGTGTGTTCTTCTTCAGAGACCATATAATCCACTAGTGTCATTGCATGTGTGTTCTTTTTACTACAACAAAATGGAGTCATTGCATGTGTGTTCTCTTTTCACATACCACATATGGATCCACCAGTTGTCATTGCATGGTGCTCTTTCATGAATCCACCCATGGATCCCACCAGAAATTGCATGTGTGTTCTTTTACTCAACAATAAACTGTGAGTCATTGGGTATGTGTGTTTTTTTCACATACCACATATATGGATCCACCAGTGTCAGCTGTATGTGTGTTTTTTTAGAGACCTACACATGGATCCACCTATGTCATTGTATGTGTTCTTTTAATAACAACAATCCAGGAGTTATTGAAAATGTGTGTTCTCTGCAGACCACATTACGGATCCACCAAAGATAATTGCATGTGTGTTCTCTTTTACTAACAACCAGTGTCATTGAAACATACTCTTTAGAGACCACATATCATCCACTGGAAGTCATTGAATGTGTGTTCTTCAGACTAATACGGATCCAATTAGTGTCATTGCATGTAAAAACTCATCAAGAGGACCAGCTTTCACATGGATCCACCAGTTGTCATCACAGCATGTGTGTTCTTTTTACTAACAAGAACTGGAGTCATTGCATGTGTGTTCTTTTCTACATACCACATATGGATCCATCTAAGTATCATTGCATGTGATCTTTTCACAATCCAATTCATGGATCCACCAAATACATTACATGTGTGTTCTTTTACTAACAAAAACCAGTCATTGCATGTGTGTTCTTTCACATACCACATGATCCACCAGTGTCATTGCATGTGTTCTTTTCACAATCCAATCATGGATTCAGTTGTCATTGCATGTGTGTGCTCTTTTTACTAATTCCATAACTAGAAGCCAATATCAGAGGTGTTCTCTTTTAGAGACCACACATGGATCCACCAAGTCATTGCATGTCCGTTTTTACTTCAACAATGTCTCGAAATAGCTGAAATGTGTGTTCACTTTAGAGACCACATGGATCCACCAGTTGTCATTGCATGTGCTTTCTTTTACTTTCAATAAATAACCTAGCCATTGTATTGTCCTGCTTTTTCACATACCACATATGGATCCACCAAAGGTCATCACATGTGTGCTCTTTCATAACTCCACCTATGGATCCACACCAAGGTCATTGCACGTGTTCTTTTTACTAACAACAAATCAGAGCCACAGGTGTGTTCTTTTTCACATACCACATATGGATCCACCAAGACATGCTGTTTGTTTTTTTCTACAATCCACCTATGGATCCACCAAGGTCAATTCATGTCCTCTTTTACTAACAACAACAAAACTGACATCAGATGTGTGTTCTCTTTAGAGACCACACATGGATCCAATTATGTTTATTGCATGTGTGTTGTTTTTACTAACAATAACCAGTCATTGAAATGTGTGTTTCTTTGTAGGATTTAATGGATCCCACTAGTGTAATTGCATGTGTGTTCTTTTACTAACAACAACAGCATTGAAATGTGTCTTCAGAGACCACAAATGGATCCACCAGTTGTCATTGAAATGTAGAAATTTTCTCAGCAGACCATGCCATGGATCCACTAGTGTCAGCTGTACGTGTGTTCTCTTTACTAACAACAACTAGAGTCATTGTACGTGTTCTTTTCATACCACATAAGTGGATCCACCAAAGAATATTGCATGTGTGCTCTTTTTAACAATCCACCCATGGATCCACCGCTGTCATTTCATGTGTGTTCTTTTTACTTCAACAACAACCGTAGTCATTGCATGTGTGTTCACACAATCCACCTATGGATCCACCAATTGCCATTGCATGTGTGTTACTTTTCACAATCCACCCATCGATCCACAAGTGTCATAGCATGTGATCTTTTACTAACAACTGTAGTCATTGTACGTGTGTTCTCTCTTTAGAGACCAGCTAACGATCCACCGTTGTCATTGCATGTGCCTCCTTATTAACAACAAATCAGAGGCATTGAAATGTGTGTTCTTTCTGAGACCACACATGGATCCACCAGTGTAATTGCATGTGTTCTTTATCAACAACAAACTAAAGGTCATTGAAATGTGTTTCAAGAGACTCAGAATGGATCCACCAAAGGTCATTGAAATGTGTGTTTTTGTAGGAGTCCACATTAATGATCCACTAGTGTCATCATGTTCTTCTTCAGAGACCACATGGATCCACTAGTCAGTTGCATGTGTGTTCTTTTACTAACAAATAAATGACATTGCATGTGTTCTTTTCACATACCACATATGGATCTTACTTGGTATAATTGTATACAAAAGTTCTTTTTACTAACAAATTAAATCCAAATTATTGAAACGTGTGCTTTTTAGAGAATTCAATACGGATCCACCAAAGGTCATTGCATGTGTTTTCTTTCACAATCCACCTATGGATCCACCAGCATACTTAGATGTGTGTTCTTTTACTAACAACAACCGTGAGTCATTGCATGTGTGTTCTTTTCACATACCACACATGGATCCACAAAGGTCATCAGATGTTTTTAGAGACCACACATGGATCCACTGGGTGTCACGACATGTGTGTTCTTTTACTAACAACAACTAGAGTCATTGAATGTATGCTCTCTTCAGAGACCACACAGGATCCACAAGATAATTATTGGTATGTCCTGTTTCTTTACTAACAACAACAAGAATATTGAAACGGTAGTTTCTCTTAGAGACCACACATGGATCCACTAAAGGTCATTGAAATGTGGGTTTCTTTAGAGACAACATATGGATCCACCAGGCCAATGTATGTGTGTTCTTCAGGACCACACATGATCCACCAAAGTCATTGCATGTGTTCTTTTTACTTAACAAGAACCTGAGTCACGTATGTTCTTTTCATATACCACATGGATCCACCAGTATCATTGTATGTGGATCTTTTCACAACCACCTAAGTGATCCACCCGTTGTCATTACATAAAATTTTTTTACTAACAAACAAGAGAGTCATTGCATGTGTGTTCTTTCATTATACCACATATGGATCCACCCGTTGTCAGTTGCATGTGTGTCTTTTCACAATCCACCTATGGATCCACCGTTACTGCATGTGCTCTTTTACTAATCTACAACCAGAGTCATTGTACGTGTGTTCTTCTTTAGAGGACTTGGCTGCCATGGATCCACCAAAGGTTTACATGTGTGTTCTTTTTACTATCAACAAACTTAGTTATTGAAATGTGTGTTCTCTCAGAGACTACATGATGGATCCACAGTGTCATTGCATGTGTTTTCTTTTTATCAACAACAATCGAGTCATTGCATATGTGTTTTTTCACATACCACATATGGATCCACTAGTGTCATCAGATGTGCTCTTTTCAAAATCCACCCATGGATCCACCTGTCATTGCATGCGTGTTCTTTACTAACAACAACTGTAGAAATACACATGTGTAATTTTTTCACATACCACATATGTATCCACCAAGTCATTGCATGTGTGTTCTTTTTCACAATCCACCCATATGGATCCACAAGTGTTACAAAGATGTGTGATCTTTTACTAACAACAACCAAGAAATATTGCATGTGTGTTCTCTTTAGGAGACCATACATGGATCCACCCGTTGTCATCAGATGTGTGTTCCTTTTATCAACAACAACAACCTATACTGAAATGTGTGTTCTTTCAGAGACCACACACGGATCCACTAGTGTAATCAGCATGTGTTCTTTTTTACTGCACAAACAACCAAAGGTCATCATTGAAATGTGCTCTTAAGAGATCATAATGATCCACCCAGTGTCATTGAAATGTGTGTTCTTTAGAGTCCACATTACGGATCCGCTGAAGTCATTGCATGTGTGTTCTTCTTTCAGAGACCACACATGGATCCACTATGTCATTGCATGTGTGTTCTTTACTAACAACAGCTGGAGTCATTGCAGGTGTTCTTTTCTTCATTATTAAATTACATATGGATCCACCTCTGGTTATTGCATGTGTGCTCTTTTCATTAATCCACCCATGGATCCAATTCAGTGAAATTGTATGTGTTCACTAACAATAACCGAAGAATGTGGTGTGTGTTCTTTTCTACATGTACTCACATATGGATCCACCTCAAAGGTCATCAGATGTGTTTTTAGAGACCACACATGATCCACCAAAGGCTCATCAAGATGTGTGTTCTTTTTACTAACAACAACCAGAGTCATTGAAATGTGTAGTTTCTAGAGACCACACATGGATCCACCATATAATTGCATGTGTGTTCTTTTACTAACAACTGGAAGGTCATTGAACGCAGGTTTCTTTAGAGACCACATGGATCCACCAGTTGTCATTGAAATGTGTTCTTCAGAGATTCATTATTAGCTGGATCCACCAGTACATTGTATGTGTAAGTTTTCAGAGACCTGGCACATGGATTCACCAGTTGTCATTACATGTGTGTGTTCTTTTTACTTACAAGAATTGGAGTCATTGTACGTGTGTATCTTTCACATACCACATATGGATCCTCAAAGATTACTGTATGTGTGATCTTTCACAATCCACCTATGGATCCACCAAATACACATTACGTGTGTTTTACTAACAAAACCGTAGTCATTGCATTGTGTGTTCTTTTTCTTTACGATACCACATATGGATCCACTCAGTTATCATTGCATGTGTGTTCTTTCTGCTAATCCAATCGGCGGATCTAACAAAGGTCATTACATGTGCTCTTTTTAACGACAACCAGAAATAATATTGTACGTGTTCTCTTAGAGACCACACATGGATCCACCAGTGTCATTGCATGTCCGTTTCTTTTTACTAACAACAACTTCAGAGTCACCTAAATGTGTGTTCTTCTTTAGAGACTGGCTACTATGGATCCAATTTAAGTTTCATTGCATGTGTTTTCTTTTTACTAATAAATAAATCAAGTAAAGCCATTGCATGTCTGTTTTTTCACATACCACATATGGATCCACCAGTGTCATTGCATGTAGTTCCTCTTTCACAAACTCCACCTAAGTGGATCCACCAAAGGTTGGGCTGTGGCTGTGTGTTCTTTTACCAACAACAACCAGAATATTGTATGTGTGTTCTTTTTCACATACCACATAAGGATCCACCAAAGGTTATTGCATTTGTTCTTTTCACAATCCACCCATGGATCCACCAAGTAGTGTCAATTCATGTGTCCTTTTTACTAAATAACAAACCGTAGTCATTGCATGTAGAAATTTTCTTAGAGACCACACATGGATCCACCCAAATATATTGCATGTGTGTCAGTTTTTACTAACAACAACCGTGAGTCACAGAATGTGTACTTTCTTTTAGAGACCACATGGATCCACTAGTGTTATTGCATGTGTGTTCTTTTAAATAACAACAACAAGTATCATTGAAAATGTGTTCTCTCTAGACAACAATGATCCACCAAAGTGTCACTTGAATGTAGTTTTTCAGACTACACACATGGATCCACTAGTGTCATCAAGATGTGTGTTTCTTTTACTAACAACAACTAGATTGGCTGTACGTGTGTTCTTTCACATACCTCATATGGATCCACGTTGTCATTGCATGTGTGCTCTTTTCACAATCCACCTGCGGATCCACTAGGTTGGCCATTGTATGTGTATTCCTTTACTAACAACCGGTGAGTCATTGTGTGTGTTTTTCACATACCACATATGGATCCACCAAAGGTTATTGCATGTGTAAGTTCTTTTTCAATCCAATCTATGGATTCAATTATGTCATTGCATGTAAAAAGTTTTTACTAATGACAACCAGAGTCACTTACGTGTTTTATCGAGACCACATATGGATCCACCAAGGTTAACAGATGTGGCTCCTTTTACTAACAACAACCAGAGTCATT
The DNA here is from genome assembly GCA_023614405.1 of Avena insularis. Taxonomy (NCBI): domain Eukaryota; kingdom Viridiplantae; phylum Streptophyta; class Magnoliopsida; order Poales; family Poaceae; genus Avena; species Avena insularis. Next base: position 23,294 of record JAJUPC010000838.1, read on the forward strand.
GAAATTTGTGTCTTTTCCAGAGACCACACATGATCCACTAGTGTCATTGTGCATGTTTTCTTTACTAACAACAACTGGAGTCATTAAATACGTGTGTTCTTTCATATACCTGCTATATGGATCCACTCAGTTGTCATTGCATGTGTGTGCTCTTTTAACAATCCACCTATGATCCACCAAAGGTTTGGCTTCATGTGTGTTCTTTTTACTAACAACAACCGCAGTCATTGTACGTGTGTTCTTTTCATTAACCATGATCCACCTCAAAGGTTAACAGATGTGTGTTCTTCACAATCCACCTATGGATCCACAAGTGGGTCATAAGATGTGTGATCTTTTACTAACAACAACTGAGTCATTGTAAAATTTCTTTAGACCATAAGCATGGATTCACCAGTGTCACTAGCGTGTCTTTTTTTAATAACAACAACCAGAGGTATTGAATGTGTAGCTTCTGAGACCACATGGATCCATACTCAGTGTAATTGGTAAGTGTGTTCTTTTTACTAGTCAACAACTGGAAGTTGTCATTGAAATGTGTGCCTTCCTAAGAGACTGTAAATTGATCCACCAGTGCCATTGAAAATGTGTTCTCTTAGAGTCCACACATGATCCACTATGTCATTGCATGGTGTTCTCTTCAGAGACCACACATGGATCCACTAATGTCATTACCAGTGTTTTACTAACAACAAATGGAGCTACACAGCCGTGTGTTCTTTTCACATACCACATGGATCCACCAGTGTTATTGCATGTGTGTGCTCTTTTCAATAATCCACCTATGGATCCACTCAGTGTCATTGCATGTGTTCTTTTACTAACAACAACTTTTAGTCATTGCATGTGTGTTATTTTCACATACCACAGATGATCCACTATGTCATTGTGATGTTTAGAGACCACACATGATCCACCGTGTCATTGCATGTGTGTTCTTTTACTAACAACAACCAGAAAGTCATTGAAATGCAGGTTCTTTTCGTAGACCACACATGGATCCACCAAAGAGTAATTGCATGTGTGTTCTTTTACTAACAACAACCAAAGAATATTGAAACGCAGTGCTCTTCGGTGAGACCACACATGATCCACCTGTCATTGAAATGTGTGTTCTTCAGAGTATCCATACACATGGATCCACTAGTGTCATTGCATTGCAGTGTTCTTCTGTAGACCACACATGGAATCCACTATGTCATTGCATGTGTTCTTTTACTAACAAGAACCCGAGGTCATTGAATGTGTGTTCTTTTCACATACCACATAAGGGATCCACCAAAGATTATTGCAAAAGTGATCTTTCACAATCCACCTATGGATCCACCAAAGCATATTACATGTGTGTTCTTTTTTATTAACAAAACCGTAGTCAACAGACAGGTGTTCTTTTCACATACCACATATGTGGATCCATCAAAGGTTATTGCATGTGTTCTTTCACAATCCAACTTGGCTGATCCACCATAAAGGTCATTGCATGTGTGCTCTTTACTAATCCATAACCGTAGTTTATTGCATGTGTTCTCTTTAGAGACCACAGATGGATCCACTAGTGTCATTGCATGTCTGTTCTTTTACTTAACAACTGTAGTCATTGAAATTGTGTTTCTTTTAGAGACTACACATGGATCTTACCCGAAGCACATCAGATGTGTTTTATTTTACTGAATAACAATCGCAGCTATTGTATGTCTGTTTTTTCATACACTACATATGGATCTCATACCAGTCATTGGCTGTATTGCAAGTTTTTCACAATCCACCTATGATCTAATTTATAGTTAACAGCATGTGTGTTTTTTTACTAACAACAACTGTGTAGTCATTGTATGTGTGTTCTTTTCACATACCGTATATGGATCCACAAGTGTCATTGCATGTGTGTTCTTTCACAATCCACCTATGGATCCACCATGTCAATTCATGTGTCCTCTTTTTTATCAACAACAACCAGAGTCATTGTGATGTGTGTTTCTTTCGAGACTACACATGGATCCACTGAAGAAACATTGGTGATGTGTCAGTTTTTTACTAACAACAAATCCGGTAGCCATTGAAATGTGTAAAGTTCTTTCAGAGATCCGCCACATGATCCATTTGGTGTAATTGTACGTGTTCTTTTTACTAACAACAACAAGTGTCATTGAAATGTGTTCTCTCTCAGAGACCACACAAAATGGATCCACCGCTGTCATTGAAATGTGTGTTTTCTGCAGACCACACATGATCCACTCAGTGTCACAGGTAATGTGTGTTCTCTTTACTAACAACAACTAGAGCTCATTGTACGTGTGTGTTCTTTTCACATACCACATATGGATCCACCAGAGATCATTGCATGTGTGCTCTTTTCACAATCCACCTATGGATCCACTGCTGTCAATGCGATGTATTCCTTTTACCAACAACAACCGTAGTCATTGCATGCAGTTCTTTTCACATACCACATATGGATCCAACAGTTGTTGCATTATCCTGCTCTTTTCACAATCCACCCATATGGATCCACCCGTTGTCATTGCATGTAAAAGCTCTTTTTACTAATGACAACCAGAGTCATTGAAATGTGTGTTCTCTTCAGATCCCACACATGGATCCACCATGTCATTGCAAGTGTTTTCTTTTTTACTAACAACAACCCGGAGTCACACAGTGTTCTTTTCACATACCACATATGGATCCACCAGTGTTGTCATTGCATGTGTGCTCTTAATAATCCACCCATGGATCCACCAAGTCATTTACGTGTGTTCTTTTTACTAACAACAACCGTAGTCGCTACATGTGTGTTCTTTTCAAATACCACATATGGATCAACCAAAGAAAGTATTGCATGTGTGTTCTTTTCACAATCCAATTCTATGGATCCACCAATGTCATTTACACAAAAGCTTTTTTACTAACAACGACTGAATAGCTGGCATGGTGTTCTTTAGAGACCACACATGGTCCACCAAAGATAATTGGTACGTCTCAGCTCTTTTTTACTAACAACAACAGCAAGCATTGAATGTGGTGTGTTTCTTAGAGACCCCACATGATCCACTGTCATTGAAAATGTGTGTTCTTTCAGGGATCATTACAAGGATCCACTAGTGACATTGCACGTGTGTTCTCTGTAGGACTGGCCACATAGAGCCCTCACTGTCACCCATGTGTGTTATTTTACCAATCAACAACCAGAGTCATTGCATGTGTGTTCTTTCACATAACACATATGGATCCACCAGCACACACATGTGTGATCTTTCACAATCCACCTATGGATCCACACCAAAGGTCAGCTGTATGTGTGTTCTTTTTTTACTAATACAACTAGAGTCAGACAAAAATTTTTCACATACCATGGATCCCACCAGTTGTCAGTCGCATGTGTGTTCTTCTCAACAACCACCTGTATGGATCCACCTGGGCCATTGTATGTGTGCTCTTTTACTAATCCATTAACCAGTAGCTATTGCATGTGTGTCTCCTTTTTAGCATCATACATGATCCACCAAGATAATTGCATGTCTCGTTTCTTTTTAATCATCAACAATGCGTTACTGAAATGTGCTCTTCTTCGTAGACCGCTAATAATGGATTCACCAAGCAGCTATTGTGATGTGTTTTCTTTTTACTAACAACCTGAGTCATTGTATGTGTGGTGCCACACATACCACATAAGGATCCCACCAAGCACACAGACCAGGTTCTTTTCAAAATCCACCTATGTATCCGCACTGCCATTGGGTGGCTGTGTGTTCTTTTACCAACAACAACCGTAGCTTCTATCAGACAGGTAGCCTCTTTTCATTATACCACATATGATCCACTATGTCATTGCATGTGTGTTCTTTTCAAAAATCCACCTATGGATCCATTGGGCAAGTGTCATTGTATACGTGTGCTGTTTTTGCTAATAATAACGACAATAAAGGTACTCTTCGTGATACCACATGTGGATCCATTCAAAGGTTGCATGTGTTTCTTCTTCGTGAGACCACACATGGATCCACCAGTTCGCTGCATGTGTTCTTTTACTAACAAGAACCGGAGTCATTGCATGTGTTCTTTCACATATCATATATGGATCCACTCATGTCATTGCATGTGATCTTTTCACAATCCACCCATGGATCCACCAGTCATTACATGTGCTTTCTTTTTACCACTGTAAAAACCAGAATCATTGCATGTGTGTTCTTTTCACATACCACATATGGATCCACCAAGCACAATGTGTGTTCTTTTCTTCACATCCAATCGATGTGGATCTTAATTCAAGAAAATATTGCACGGTGTTGATTTTACTTAAAACAACTAGAAATGTGATGTGTGTTCTCTTTAGATACCACACATGGATTCACCCATGTCATTGTACGTCTATTATTTTTACTAACAACAACTGTGAGTTTATTTTGAAATGTGTGTTCTTCAGAGACCACACATGGATCCACCAAAAGTCATTGTATGTTTTTCTTTTTTACTAACAAATAACTGCAAATATCAGATGTCTATTTTTCAATATCGCATATGGATCCACCAAAGCATATTGCATGTGTGCTCTTTCTTCATTAACCACCTATGGATCCACCCGCTGTCATTGCATGGTGTGGATCTTTCACAATCCACCTATGGATCCACCTCGCTTTCATTACATGTGTTTTCTTTTACTAACAAAACCAGTCATTGCATGTGTGTTCTTTTCACATACCACATATGTATCTACCCAAAGGTCATTGCATGTGTGTTCTTTCACAATCTCAATCGATGGTTCCACCAAAGTTAAGTTAACAGATGTACTTCTTTTACTAATCTATTAACCAAGTATTACTGCATGTGTGTTCTTCTTAGATACTACACATGGATCCACCAAGGTTACTAATGTCTTTTTTACTAACAACAAACTTTCTAGGTCATTGAAATGTGTCTCCTCTTCAAAGACCTTATATGGATCCACCGCTATCATTGCATGTGTTTCTTTTACTAACAAACAACTCGCAGCCATACATGTATGCTTTTTTCACATACCTTTATATGGATCAACCAAAGTGTCATTGCATGTGTGCCTTTTCACAATCCACCATGATCCACTCAGTCATTGCATGTGTTCTTTTTACTAACAAATCAGTAGTCATTGTATGTGTGTTCTTTCACATACCACATATGACCCACCAAAGAGTCATTGTATGTGTTCTTTTTTCACAATCCACCACCGGATCCACTCCAAAGGTCATTGCATGTGTGCTCTTTTTACTAACAACAACCAGAGTCATTGTATGTAGCCCTCTTAGGTGACCATATATGATCCACCCCAATAACAACTCGTAGTCATTGAAATGTGTGTAGTTCTTCAGACCACACATGATCCACTAGTAATCGCATGTGTGTTCTTTTTACCAACATCAACAAGTGTTATTGAAATGTGTGCTCTCTTGAGCCCACAAATGGATCCACCAAGGTCATTGAAAATGTGTGTTCTTCTTCAGAGATTCACATATACGGATCCACTAGTGTCATTGAAATGTGTGTTTTTCTTTCAGCAGACCACATGGATCCACCATATTAATTGACATGTGTGTTCTTTTTTACTTAACAACAACTAGAGTCATCGTGATGTGTGTTCTTTTCATTGATACCACATATGGATCCACTGCTGTCATTGCATGTGTGCTCTTTCACAATCCCACCTATGGATCCACCAGTTAAGGTCATTGCATGTGTGCTGCCTCTTTTTACTAACAACAACTAGAGTCATTGGTGGCTGCGGCCTTTCACATATTCTCACATATATGGTTCCACCAGTTGTCATTGTAGACAAATGGTGTTCTTTTCTACAATCCACCTATGGATCCACCAAAGGTCATGTGTGTTCTTTTACTAACAAAAACCAGAAATATTGCATGTGTGTTTTTTACTAATGACAACCAGAGTCATTGTATTGTGTAAGTTTTATCTATAGACCACACATGGATCCTCCAAAGGTCATTGTATTGTGTGTTTTTTCACAACTACATATGGATCTCAAAAGGTCATTGCATGTGTCTCTTTTACTAACAACAACTGTGAGTCATTGAAATGTGTGTTTTCTTCTTCAGAGACAACACATGATCCACCAAGATTAGTGTCATTGCATGTGTTTTCTTTTTTACTAACAATACAACTGGAGTCGCTTGCATGTGTGTTCTTTTCACATACCACATATGGATCTCACCCAAAGTTGTCACGTGCATGTGTGCTCTTTTTTCATCAATCCACCTATGGATCCACTAGTGTCATCAAGATGTGTGTTCTTTTTACTAACAACAAACTCAGAAATATTGAAATGTTTTGTTTTTAGTGACAAACACATGAATCCACCAAGGTTAACAGATGTGTGTTCTTTTTACTAACAACAACCAGAGTCATTGCATGTGTGCTTGTTTCACATACCACATATGGGATCCACCAAAGTTGTCATTGCATGTGTGTTCTTTTCACAATCCACCTATGGATCCACTAGTGTCATTGCATGTGTGTCAGCTTCCATATTTACTTAACAAATAAATCCAGTTGTCATTGCATGTGTGTTCTCTTTAGAGACCACACATGGATCCACTCAAAGATAAATTTGCATGTGTCTGTTCTTTTACATAACACACATATGGATCCACCAAAGTGCCATTGACATGTGTGTTTCTTTTCAGAGACCAGCTAATACATGGATCCACCAGTTGTCATTGCATGTGTTGTTCTTTACTAACAAGAACCCGGAGTCATCAGATGTGTGTTCTTTCTTTCACATACCACATATGGATCCACCAAGATTATTGCATCGTGTGGATCTTTCAACAATCCACCCATGGATCCACCAAAGTTGTCATTACATGTGTGTTCTTTTTACTAACAAAAACCAGGAGTCATTGCATTGTGTGTTCTTTCACATACCACATATGGATCCATCAAAGCTGTCAATTGCATGTGTGTTCTTTTCACAATCCACCCGACTGCAGTCATTGAAATGTACTCTTCAGAGACTACATGATCCACTCCAGTTGTCATTGCATGTGTGCTCTTTTACTAACGACAACCGTAGTCATTGAAATGTGTGTTCTTCTTTAGAGACCACACATGGATCCACTAGTAAGTCATTGCATGTCCTGTGTTCTTTTACATAACATACATGGATCTGCTGTAGAAGTCATTGAAATGTGCTGCTCTTTAGAGACCACCATACGGATCCACCAAAGTTATCACTGCATGACAGTTCTTGGCTTTACTTAACAACAATCAGCAATCATTGCATGTGTGTTTTTTCACATACCACATATGGATTCCACCAACGCCATTGCATGTGTGCTCTTCTTTTCACAATCCACCTCCTGGATCCACACCAAAGTGTCATTGTATGTGTGTTCTTTTTACTAACAACAACCAGAGTCATTGCATGTGTGTTCTTTCTTACATACCAGAGCATGGATCCATCAAGTGGTCATTCAGACATGTGTGTTCTTTTCACAATCCACCTATGGATCCACCACAAAGTGTCAATGCTTATGTGTCCTCTTTTACTAACAACAACCAGAGTCATTGTTGTATGTGTGTTCTTTCGAGACCACACATGGATCCACCAGGTTGTCACTGCATGTGTGTTGCTTTTACTTAACAACAAACTGTGAGTCATTGAAATGTGTGTTCTCTTCAGAGACCACACATGGATCCATAATTAGTGTAATTGCATGTGTGTTCTTTTCACTAACAACAATAAGTGTCATTGAAATGTGTTCTCTCTTCTGAGACCACAAATGGATCCACCAAAGTGTCATTGCATGTGTGTTCTTTCAGAGACCACACATGGATCCATCCGTATGTCATTGTAGCTGTGCAGTTCTCTTTACTAACAACAACTAGGAGTCATTGCACTGTGTTCTTTTTCACATACCACGTTATATGGATCCACCAGTATCATTGAAATAAAAGTTTTTTTCTGGCTAATCCACCTTATGGATCCATCAGTGTCATTGCATGTGTATTCATATTTTTACTAACAACAACTGCTGAAGCTTACTATATGTGTTCTTTTCACATGACCACATATGGATCCACCAAAGTTGTCATTGCATATGTGTTCTTCTTTCTTTATACCACATGGATCCACCAAAGGTTCAGATGTGCTCTTTCACAATCCAATCTATGGATCCACCAAAGGTCAGTCATTGTATGTGTGTTTCTTTTCACATACCACATATGGATCTACCAGAGTTGGGCTGGATGTGTGTTCTTCTTTCTGTGATCCCAACACTATGGATCCACCCAGTGTCATTGCATGTGTAGCTTCTTTTACTAACAATGTAAACTGAGTCATTGTATGTTCGTGTTCTTTCCATTATACCACATATGATCCAATTCAGTGTCATTGCATGTGTGCTCTTTTAATAATCCACCCATGGATCCACTTTTATGTCATTTTCATGTGTGTTCTTTTAGCTCAACAACAAATCCAAGAGTCGTCAATTGCACGTGTGTTCTTTCAAATCACTCACATATGGATCAACCAGTGCTATTGTACGTGTGTTCTTTCAGCCATTATCCACCCATGGATCCACCAAATGTCATTGCATGTGTGTGCCTCTTTTTATACTAACAATCCACTCGTAGTCATTGCATGTGTGTTCTCTTTATTAGCACTGCCACACATGGATCCACCCAAAGATAATTGCATGTCCGTTCTTTTTACTAACAACAACCAGAAGTGCTATTGGAAATGTGTGTGTTCTTTCCTTTAGAGACCACACATGGATCCACCAGCACATTGAAATGTGTGTTCTCTTCAGACTATTAATACAGATCCACCATAGTGACATTGCATGTGTGTGTTCTTCGTAGACCACCACATAGATCCACCTGTCACTGCATGTGTGTTATTTTTACTAACAACAACCGTGTGAGTCATTGCATGTGTGTTCTTTTCACATGACTCATTATTATGGATCCACCAGCAGTCATTGACATGTGTGGATCCTTTGTCGGCCAATCCACCTATGGATCCACCAAAGGTTGGCTACTGCATGTGTTGTTCTTTTTACTAACAACAACCAGAAGTAACATTGTACGTGTTCTATTCACATACCACATATGGATCCACCAAAGGTCATCGCATGTGTGTTTACTTTCAACAATCCACCCATGGATCCACCCGTTGTCATTGCATGTGTGCTCTTTTTACTTCAACAACTAACCGTGATTTCATTGCATGTGTGTTCTCTTTAGAGACCATACATGGATCCACCCGCATAATTGTGTCCGTTTCTTTTACCAACAACAGTGCCATTGAATGTGTGCTCTCTTCGCAGACCACACCATGGATCCACCAGCAGTTATTGCATGTGTTTTCCCTTTTACTAACAACAACCGTGAGTCATTGCAATGTGTGTGTTCTTTTCACATGACCACATATGGATCCACCAAAGTGCTCATTGCATCTGGTGTTCTCTTTCAAATCCAATTTATGTATCCACCCAAAGGTCAAGCTAGCAAGTGTGCTCTTTTCAATCTAACATGGATCCAAACTGAGTCTCATCAGACGTGTGTTCTTTTCACATACCACATATGGATCCACCATGTGTCATTGAAATGTGTTCTTCTTTCAAAAATCCAATCATGGATCCACAAGTGTCATTGCATGTGTGCTATTTTGCTGTAACAAACTGAAACTTCGAGAGTCATCAAGATGTGTAAGTTCTTTTCAGATACCATTAATATGGATCCACTAAAGGTACCATTGCATGTAGAAATTTTCTTTCTTAGAGACCACACATGGATCCACCCGTTGTCATTGCATGTGTGTTCTTTTACTTCAACAAGAACTGCAGAGTCATTGTATTACGTGTGTTCTTTCACATACTAATATATGGATCCACCAAAGTCATGGGCTGCAGGCTGTGTGATCTTTCACAATCCAACGTATGGATCCACCGTTGTCATTACATGTGTTTTCTTTTACTAACAACAACCAGAATCATTGCATGTGTGTCTCTTTTTCATATACTACATATGCGATCCACCAAAGTGTCATTGCATGTGTGTTCTTTCACAATCCACCGATGGATCCATACAAGAACATTGTAATCAGTATGTGTGTGATTTTACTAACAACAACCAGAAGTTGAAACAGACAGTGTTCTTCTTCGTAGATACCACACATGGATCCACCAAAGGTCATTGCATGTGTTCATTATTTTACTAACAACAAATCTAGAGTCATCAGACAATGTGTTCTTTCAGAGACCACACATGGATCCACCAGTTGTCATTGCACATGTGTTTCTTTTTACTAATCCACCCATGGATCCACTCCCAACAAGAATCATTGCATATGTGTTATTTTCTTTCACATTACCACATATGGATCCACCAAAGGTTACATTGTATGTGTGCTCTTTTCACAATCCACTTATGGATCCACTATTGTCATTGCATGTGTGATCTTTTTCACTAATAACAACTACGTAAATTGAAATGTGTTCTTCTTCGTAGACCACCTATGGATCCACTCAAAGTCATTATATGTGTTTTTCTTTACTAATAAACAACTTGAGTCATTGCATGTGTGTTCTTTTCACATACCACATATGGATTCACCAAAGGTCATTGAAATGTGTTCTTTCAGATGACCAATCCAATTCATGGTTCCACTAGTCGTCAATACTGCATAAGTGTATTTTTTAATTAATCTATAACCAACCTGAGTCATTGGATGTGTGTTCTTCTTTAGATACCACACATGGATCCACTAAAGGTCATTGTATGTCTCGTTTTTACTTTCAACAACAACTGTGAAATATTGAAATGTGTTCTTCTTCGTAATCCACCTTACATGGATCCACCAAGTTGTCATTGCATGTGTTCTTTTTACTTAACAACAACTCTATAGCCATTGTCATGTATGTTCTTTCACATACACACATATGGATCAACCAGTTAGTCATTGCATGTGTGCTCTTTCTTCACAATCCACCTATGGATCCACCTAAAAGTCACCGATTGTGTGTTCTTTTTACTAACAACAACCAGAGTCATTGTACGTGTAAAAGTTCTTTTTCACATACCAACATATGCGATTCACTCAAAGTCAGGAAGGCTCATTGCATGTGTGTTCTTTTCACAATCCACCAATGGATCCACCTTAGCAGTGTCACAGACATGTGTTTTTATTTAAATTTTCCAACAACCAGAATATCATTGCATGTGTGTTCTTCTTTAGTGACCATACATGGATCCACTGCTATCAGATGTGTGTTATTTTAATAACAACAACCAAGTAGTCATTGAAATGTACTGTTCTTTCAGACTACACATGGATCCACTAGTGTAATTGTACATGTGTGTTCTTTTTACTAACATCAACAAGAGAAATCATTGAAATGTGTGCTCTTCTGAGAGCCCACATACGGATCCACCAAAGGTCATTGAAATGTCCGTTTCTTTTCGAGACCGGCCATGGATCCACCTATGTCAAAGTGTTGCAAGATGTGTTCTTCTTCACAATCCATACATGGATCCACCAAACACATTGCATGTGTGTTCTTCGTACCAACAACAAACCTTGAGTCATCAGGTGGTATGTGTTCTTTTTCAGCATACCAATCGATGGATCCACCGTTGGTCATTGCATGTGTGCTCTTTCACAATCCCCCATGGATCCACCTGTCATTGTATGTGTGTTCTTTTACTAACAACAACTAGAGTCATTGAAATGTGTGTTCTTTCACACACCACATACATGGCTCCACCTCGCAGTGTCATCAGATGTCCTGTTCTTTTACTAACAATCCACCATATTCATTGAAAATGTAAAATTGTCAGAGACCACACATGATTCACCCAAAGGTCATCAGATGTGTGCTCTTTTACTAAATAAATAACCAGTCATATATGTGTTCTCTGTGAGACCACATGGATCCACCCAGTTGTCATCAGCATGTGTGGCTCTTTACTAATGACAACCAGAGTCATTGTGATGTGTAAAATTTATCAGAGACCACACATGGATCCATCCAAGTGTCAATAAAATGTGTGTTCTTTTCGCTTACTCACATGGATCCACCAAGCAATATTGCATGTGTCTCTTTTTACTAACAACAACTGTAGTCATCAGAATGTGTGTTCTCTTCGTAGACAACACATGGATCCACTTGAGTGTCATTGCATGTGTTTTCTTTTTACTAACAATCCAACTATGGATCCACCTCAAAGGTTAACATGTGTGTTCTTTTTCATATACCACATATGGATCCACCAATTGTCATTGTGGAAATGTGTGTTTTTAACAATGGGGCCACCTATGGATCCACCCGGGTTGTAGCATTTCATGTGTGTTATTTTTACTAACAACAAACCGTGCAGTCATTGGTGATGTGTTGTTCTTTTCACATACTACATATATGGGTCAACCAAAGTTGTCATTGTGATGTGTGTTCTTTTCACAATCCACCCATGGATCCACTCAAAGTCATTGGCTCATGTGTGTGCTCTTTTATCAACAATCAACAACAGACAAAGTCATTGCATGTGTGTTCTCTTTAGAGACCACACATGATCCACTCAAAGATAATTGCATGTCCGTATTCTTTTTACTAACAACAACAAGTGCCATTGAATGTGTTTTCTTCGTAGAATTGACTCACACACATGGATCTGTACTGCAAGGTTATCAGTGACATGTGTGTTCTTTTTACTAACAAGAACCTGAGTCATTGAATGTGTGTGTTCTTTTCACATACCTACATATGGATCCACTCAAAGATTATCATTGAAATGTGTGGGATCTTTAGATTAACCACACATGGATTCCACCAAAAGTCATTACATGTGTGTTCTTTTTACTAACAACAACTCAGAGTCATTGCATGTGTGTTCTTTTTCTACATACCACACATATGGATCCATCAAAGTGTCATTAGCTACGTGTGTTCTTTTCACAATCCACCGATGGATCCGTGCACTCAAAGTCATTGCATGTGTGTTTTTATCAATTTAATAACTTTCGTGAGTCATTGCATGTGTGTTCTTTTCAGAGACTACGATGGATCCACCAAAGTGTCATTAAGATGTCCCGTTTTTTACTAACAACAACCAGAAGTCATTGAAATGTGTTCTCTTTAGAATCCACACATGGATCCACCAAAGTGTGATTGAATGTGTTTTATTTTTACTAATAACAACTTGCAGTCATTGCACGTCTCTGTTAGCTCTCTTTCATACATACCACATATGTATCCACTGTTGCCTACTATGTGTGTGTTCTTTATTAACAACAACCAGAAATATTGAAATGTGTGTTACTTTTCTTATTAATCCAATTCACATGGATCTCACTAGTGTCATTGCTATGTGTGTTCTTTTTACTAACAACAACCGTGAGTCATTTCATGTACGTGTTCTTTTCACATACCAGATGGATCCACCTAGCTTTCATTGCAGTATTTGTTTTTTCACGTAATGTATGGATCCACAAGTGTCATTGCATGTGTGTTCTTTTCACAATCCACATCATGGATCCACCAAAGTTTCTGAATTCATGTGTCCCTCTTTAGAAACTAACAAACCAGAGTCATTGCATGTGTGTTCTTTCGAGATCTTCGCCATTACATGGATCCACTGAAGCATATTGCATGTGTTGTTTTTACTAACAAATCCGTGAGTCATTGAAATGTGTGTTCTTTTCACAGACCACATACATGGATCCACAATTAGTGTAATTGTATGTGTGTTCTTCTTTTTACTAACAACAACAAGTGTCATTGAAATGTGATTTCTCTTCAGAGACCAGCAAAATGGATCCACTCAAAGTTGTTAACAGATGTCTGTTTTTACTAACAACAACCAGAAATAACAAAAATGTGTGTCGCTCTTCTGTAGACCACACATGGATACACTAGTGCGTCATTGCATGTGTTCTTTTACTAACAACAACTAGAGTCATTGCATGTGTGTTCTTTTCACATAATGCACATATGGATCTCAATTCACAAAGTATCATTGAAATGTGTGTTCTCTTCTTTATTAACCATACGGCGGATCCACCAAAGGTCATCAGACATGTGTATTCTTTTTATTAACAACAACTGTAGAGTCATTGTACGTGTGTTCTTTCTTCTACAGACACCACATATGGATCCACCAGTTAAGTCATTGCATATGTGTTCTTTTCATAATCCACCTATGGATCCACCAAAGGTCATTGCATGTGTGCTCTTTTTCACATACTACATGGCTAAATCCACCTGTCATTGAAATGTGTGTTCTTCTTCAAAGACTCTAGCTACTATGGATCCACCAGGTGTCATTGCCGTAAAGTGTGTTCTTTTACTAACAACAACCTGAGTCATTGCATGTGTTCTTTTCATTATACCACATATGGATCCACCTCAAGTGTCATCAGATGTGTGCTCTTTTAATAATCCACCTATGGATCCACCAGTTGTCATTTCATGTGTGTTTTTTTTTACTAACAACAACCAGAGTCATTAGAAGGTGTTCTTTTTCATACCACATATGGATCCACCAGTCATTGCATGTGTGTTCTTTTCACAATCCACCTATGGGATCCACCAATGTCGTCATTGATGTGTGTTTTTTTACTAACAACTAATTTCTAGAAGTCATTACATGTGTGTTCTTTCTTTATGTAATTCATGTCACATGGATCCACCAGTTATAATTGCATGTGTGTTCTTTTTACTAACAACAACAAGTGCTTCATTTGAAATGTGTGCTCTTTTAGAGACCTACACATGGATCCACTTTAGTGCTGGGCATTGAAATGTGTGTTCTTCTACTGTGGATTACACAAGATCCACTAGTGACATCAGACAGTGTTTCTTCAGAGACCACACATGTGATCCAACCAGTGCCGCATGTGTGTTCTTTTTTACTAACAAACAACCCTGGTAGTCATCAGATGTGTGTTCTTTTCACATACCACATATGGACCCACCAGCTAAGTCATTACATGTGTTGATCTTCTGCCCAATCCACCTATGGATCCACCAAGCAAAGCCGTCATCAGATGTGTGTGTGTTCTTTTTACTAACAGTCAAATTAGAGTCATTGCATGTGTGTTCTTTCACATACCACATATGATCCACCAGCTGTTGGCCATTGCATGTGTGTTCTTTCAACAATCCACCCAGATGGATCCACCAAGCTTACTGCATGTGTGCTCTTTTTACTAACGACATATGGATCCACTCGTTGTCATTGAAATGTGTGTTCTTCTTCAGAGACCATACATGGATCCACCGTGTATATATTGCTGTATTGTCCTGTTCTTTTTTACTAACAACAATAACCGTAGCCATTGAAATGTGTGTGCTCTTCAGAGACCATAACATGGATCCACCAAGCAGTTATTGCATGTGTGTTCCTTTTTACTAACAAACAACCTGAGTCATTTTGGTATGTGTGTTCTTTCACATACCACATATGATCTGACCAATCGTCATCGTGACATCTGCTCTTTCAAATCCACCTATGTATCCACCTTTGCTGGTTAACAGTATGTTCTTTTACTAACAACAACCGTCGGAGTTTTCATCAGATCAGTGTACCTCTTTTTCACATACCACATATGGATCCACCGTTGTCATTGCATGTGTGTTCTTCTTCAGAATCCACCCATGGATCCACCAAGCAATAACAGACATGTGCTATTTTGCTAACAACAACCGCAGAGTCATCAAGACAAAGTTCTCTTCAGATAACATTACATGGGATCCACCAAAGGTCATTGGATGTGTTCTCTTCAGAGACCACCTCCATGGATCCACCAGTGTCATTGGCCAGTAATGTGTGTTCTTTTACTAACAAGAACCGGAGTCATTGCATGTGTTATTTTCACATACCACATATGGATCCACCAAAGGTTCATTGTAGATGTGTGGATCTTTTTCGTACAATCCACCTATGGATCCACTTACAGTGTCATTAGCGGCAGGTGTTCTTTTTACTAACAAAACCGTAATCATTGCATGTGTGTTATTTTCTTACATACCATATGGATCCACCAAAGCTGTCATTGCATGTGTGCTCTTTTCACAATCCACATATGGATCCACCAAAGTCATTGTCATCAGAGACGTGTCGATTTCTTACTAAACAACAACTAGAGTCATTGCATGTGTGTTCTCGTAGATACCACATGGATTCCACCAAAGGTCATTGCATTGTCTATTATTTTTACTAACAACAACCAGAGTCATTGAAATGTGTGTTCTTTTCTAGAGACCACAGCCATGGATCCACCAAGTTGTTGGTTACCATTGAGATGTGTTTTCTTTTTACTATCCACCTACTTGATCCACTAATGTTAATCATTGTATGTGTGCTCATTTTTCACTAACAACTGAAATAATAAAAGTGTGAATACCACATAATTACATGATCCCACCAAGCAGTCATTGCATGTGTGTTCTTTTCACATCCACCCATGGATCCACCTGAAGCATTGTTTTGATGCTGTAGGATCTCTCACATCCACCCATGGATCCACCAGTTGTCATTACATGTGTTGCTTTTTACTAACAAAACCTGCATTCATCAAATGCATGTAAAATTCTTTTCACATACCACATGGATTCCACCAGCTGTCATTGCATGTGTGTTCTTTTTCACAATCTAATCATGGTTCCAACCAAAGTCGTCATTGTATGTGTATTCTTTCATACTAATCTATTAATGGATTCACCAGTAGGTTCATTGAAAATGTGTGTTCTCTTTAGATACCACACACGGATCTCACCAATGCCATTCGTAAGGTCATTGTACGTCTCGTTTCTTTTACTAACAAATAAACAGAGTCATTGAAATGTGTGTTCTCTCTTCGTGAGACTCTTATACATGGATCCACCAAGGTTATTGCATGTGCTTTTTCTTTTTTGTCCAATAAGGATCTAACAGAATGTCATTGCATGTATGTTCTTTTCATACCACATAAGTGGATCCAAATCCAGTGTCACCTGTATGGGTAGCCCTTTTCAGTGACAATCACACATTTAAGGGATCCACTAATTCGCTGTCATTGCATGTGTGTTCTTTTCTACTAACAATAAACCAGAAGTCATTGCATGTGTGTTCTTTTCACATACCACATATGTGGATCCAATATTCAGGTTATTGCATGTGTGTTCTTTTCTGCAATCCAATTCCAATGGATCCACCAGTGTCATTGTAGACATGTGTGTTCTTTTTACTAACAACAACTAGAGTCATTGCATGTGTGTTCTCTATTACATGACTACTACATGGATCCACCTACAACAACCAGAGTCATTGAAATGTGTACCTTTCGTGAGATACACCTACATGGATCCACTAGTGTAATCTGCATGTGTAGTTCTTTACTAACATCAACAGTAAGTCATTGAAATGTGTGTCTTCTTGAGAGCCCACAAATGGATCCATTCAGTCATTGAAATGTGTTCTCTTGAGAGACTATCATGGATCCACTAGTGTCATTGCATGTAGTGTTCTCTTCAGAGAGACTACACATGGATCCACCAAAGGTCACCGCATGTGTGTTCTTTTACTAACAAATAACTAGAGTCATTTGCATGTGTGTTCTTTTCACATACTCACATATGGATCTCACCAAAGTTCATTGCATGTGCAAGCTCTTTTTTCACAGATCACACATGGATCCACCAAAGGTCATTGTATGTGTGTTCTTTTACTAACAACAATCTAGAGTCATTGCATGTGTGTTCTTTTCACATACCACATATGGTTCCACCAGTGTCATCAGCATGTGTGTTCTTTCACAATCCACCTATGGATCCACGTACAGTGTCATTGCATGTGTGCTCTTTTCACATACTTACATATGGATCAACTGTAGGTCATTGAAATGTGTGTTCTTCTGAGTCAGAGACCACACATGGATCCTCCAAAGTTGTCATTGACAATGTGTGTTCTTTTTACTAACAACAACCAGAGTCATTGTTGAAATGTCCTGTTCTTCTTTCTGTGAGACAACACATGGATCCACTAGTGTCATTGCATGTGTGTTTTTCTTTTACTAACAACAACTCGGAGTCATTGTGATGTGTGTTCTTTTCATATACCACATATGGATCTGGCACCATTGTCATTGTATGTGTGTTCTTTTTATCAATCCACCTATTGGATCCAATTCTAGTGTCACTCTCATGTGTGTTCTTTTTTACTAACAACAACTGTAGTCATTGCATATGTTGTTTTCAGATACCACATATGGGTCAAATCTAAAGTTGTCATTGCATGACAAGTGTTCTTTTCATTAATCCACCCATGGATCCACCAAAGGTTTCATTGCATGTGTGCTCTTTTTACTAACAACAACAACTGAAGTCATTGAAATGTGTGTTCTCTTCTGTGAGACCACAAATGGATCCACCCAAGATAATTGTAATAGTCTGTGTTTCTTTTTTTACTAACAACAACTGGAGTCATTTTGAAAATGTGTGCTCTCCTCAAGAGACCACACATGGATCCACCAAAGGTCATTGAAATGTGTGTTCTCTTTCTGTGGACCACATAAGGATCCACTTGTGTCATTGCATGTAGTGTTACTGTGAGACTACACATGTGGTTGCTCAGCACACTGCATGTGTTATTTTTTACTAACAAATAATCCAACTAGAGTCATTGCCAGATCTCATGCAGTTCTTTTCATACCACATATGGATCCACATCTAAAGGTCATTACATGTGTGATCTTTCGGGATCCACCTATGGATCCACTAATGTCATTGCATGTGTGTTCTTTTATCATACCAACCAGTCAGATGTGTGTTCTTTCACATACCACATATGGATCCACCGTTGTCATTGAAATGTGTGTTCTTTCTTTCACAATCCACCCATGGATCCACACTGCAGTTGTCATCAAGTATGTGTGCTCTTTCCTTACTAATCTATTAACCAGAAGTCATTGCAAGATGTGTTCTCTTTAGAGACCACATGGCTATGGATCCACCAAAGATAATTGCATGTGCTCATATTTCTACTAACAACAACAAGTGCCATTGAAATGTGTGTTTCCTTAGAGACCTATGGATCCACCAATTGTCATTGCATGTGTTTTCTTTTACTAACAACAACTCGGAGTCATTGTGGCATGTGTGTTGTTGTCACATACCACATATGGATTCACCAAAGTGTCATTGCATGTGACTGCGGCTCTTTTCACGTCACACCTATGGATCCACCAAAGGTCATTGCATGTGTGTTCTTTTTACTAACAACAACCGTAGTCATTGTATTGTGTGTGTCGTTCTTTCACATACTCACATATGGATCCACCAAGTTGTCATTTTCGCATGTGTGTTCTTTTCAATAATCCACCTATGAACTAAGTGTCATTGTAATGTGTAGCTCTTTTTACTCAGACAACATGATCCACTAGAGTCATTGCATGTGTGTTCTTCTTCTAGATACCACACATGATTCACTTGTCATTGTATTGCTCTTTCTCGTAGACCACATGGATCCACCATTGGACATTACATGTGTTCTTTTACTAACAAGAACTGGAGCAAAGTCATCGTACGTGTGTTCTTTTTCACATAACACATATATGATCCACCAGTCATATTGAAATGTGTGGTTTCTGGGTCACAATCCACCTATGGATCCACCAGCCTGTCATTACCATGTGTTTTCTTTTACTAAATACATAAACCATGAGCTCATTGCATGTGTGTTCTTTCACATACCACATATGGATCCACCATGTCATTGCATGGCTGCAGTTATTTTCTACAATCCAATCGCATGGATCCACCAAAACGTTGCGCATTGCATGTGTGTACTCTTTTCACATACCACATATGGATCTAACCAGAGGTCATTGAAATGTGTGGTTCTCTTTCAAGAGACCATACACATGGATCCACCAAAGGTTATCGTTGTCATTGCATGTCCGTTCTTTTTACTAACAAAACCAGAAGTCATTGAAATGTGTGTTCTTCTTCGTGAGACCACACATGGATCCACCAGCAGTTGTGACATTGCATGTGTTTTCTTTTTACATTAACAACAACCGTGAGTCATTGTACATCTTTAATTTTTCACATACCACATATGTGATCCACCTGTAGTCATTGCATGTGTGTTCTCTTTCAATAATCCAATCTATGGATCCACCAAAGGTTGGTCATTGTAAGTGTGTTCTTTTACTAATAAAATAAATCCAGAGCTTCATTGCATGTGTTCTTTTCATATATTCACATATGGATCCACCAAAGAAGTCATTGCATGTGTGTGCTCTTTCAATAATCCACCTATGGATCCACCTGCTGTTTACCACCAAGATGTGTGTTTTTTACTTAACAACAACCGTAGTCATTGTATGTGGTCTCTCTTCTTTAGAGACCACATGGATCCACTTAGTGTTATTGCACGTAGGCTAATTTTTTTTATCAACAACAACCAGAAATATTGAAATGTGTGTGTTCTTCTTTAGGACCACATGGATCCAATAGTGTATTGCATGTGTGTTCTTTTTTATCAACATCAACAAGTGTTTGCTGAATGTGTTTCTTGAGAGACTACAAATGGATCCACCAAGGTTTGAAATGTGTGGTTCTTCTTCAGAGATTCACACATGGATCCATAATTAGTGTCATGGCATGTAGCTTCTGGAGACCACACATGGATCCACCGCTGTCATCATGATGTGTGTTCTTTTAATAACAACAACTAGAGTCATTGTAGATGTGTGCTCTTTCACATAATTTACATATGATCCACTGTTGTCATTGCATGTGTGCTCTTTCACAATCCACCCATGGATCCACCTCAGTTATTGGGCCAGTATGTGCTGCCCCTTTACTAACAAATGGGGAATCCGTAGTCATTGCATGTGTTCTTTTTCACATACCACATATGGATTCACCAAAGTTGTCATTGTATTGGATTCTTTCATTAATCCAATTATGGATCCACCAAGGTCATTACATGTGTTTTTTACTAACAAAAACCAGAAATCATTGAAAATGTGTGTTCTTTCATATACCAAGTATATGATCCCACCAAAGTGTCATTGCATGTGTGTTCTTTTTCACAATCCAATCGATGGATCCACCAAGTGTCATATTGCCATGTATACTCTTTTACTAACGACAACGAGAGTCATTGCATGTGTGTTCTTCTTTCAGAGGTTACCACACATGGATCCACTCAACATTGCATGTCTCGGGTTTTTTTACCAACAACAACTGGGGAAATAGTTGAAATGTGTGTTCTCTTAGAGACCACACATGGATCCACTAGTTGTAATTGTGCATTTGTGTTCTTTTTACTAACATCAATTGAAGTGTCATTGAATGACTGTTCTTCTCTGAGAGACCACAAAATGGAATCCACCAGTTGTCATTGAAATGTGTGTTCTTCAGAGACTATTATTACTGATCCACTCAGTGTCATTGCATGTGTGTTCTCTTCTGCAGGTTCACACATGGATCCCACCAAAGGTCGCATTTATGTGTGTTTCTTTTTTAGCTCAACAAACAACTTGAGTCATTGTGCATGTGTTCTTTTCACATACCATGGTTGTGGATTCACCAAGTGTTATTGCATGTGTGCTCTTTTCACAATCCAATTTGCTGGATCCACCAAATGTTATCTGCCAAAGTGCTCCTTTACTACAACAACCAGAGTCATTCAGATGTGTGTTCTTTCTGTTATACCACATATGGATCCACCGTTGTCATTGTACGTGTGTTCTTTCACAATCCACCTATGATCCACCAAGTCATTGTATTGCACCTTTTACTAATGACAAACTGCAGTCATTGCATGTGTGTTTGATTTTGTAGAGACCGCATAAGGATCCACCCAAAGTCATTGTAGACAAAAGTCCTCTTTTAATAATCCAACTATGGAACCAATTAGAAGTCATTGAAAATGTGTGTTCTCTTCGTAGACCAATTCACATGGATCCACCAGTGTCATTGCATGTGTTTTCTTTTTTACTACCAAATAACTGCAGAGTCATTGCATGTGTGTTCTTTTCATACCACATATGGATCCACCGTTGTCAGATGTGTGTTCTTTCAATCCAATTTATGGATCTCATCAGCATGTATTTAAAGTTTTTTACTATCAACAGTCAGAGAGTGATTGCATGTGTCTCTCTGAATACATGGATCCACCAGATAATTGTATGTCCGTTTCTTTTTTACTAATAATAACAAGTGCCATTGAAATGTGTGTTTTAGGACTATGCTATGATCCACCTGCATATTTAAATGTAGCAGAATTACACATGGACCCACTAGTGTCATTGTATAGCCAACACTCACACATGGAGCCAATTGTGTCTCACCCAGTGTGTGTTATTTTTACTAACAACAACCAGTCATTGCATGTGTGTTCTTTTACATACCTACATATGGGATCCACCAAGCACACATACGTGATCTTTCAATAATCCAATTCATGGATCCACAAGTGTCATTGTATGTGTGTTCTTTTACTAACAACAATAACCAGAGCCATTGCATGTGTGTTCTTTTTTCTACATACCACATATGATCCAATTGTCATTGCATGTGTGTTCTTTTCATAATCCACCCTATGGATCCACCAAAGAAACAACAGATGCCTTTTTTATTAATCTATAACTAGACACAGCATGTGTTCTCTTTAGAGACTCGTAAACATGGATCCACCAAAGCACACACACTGTGGTTCTTTTACTAACAACAACTAGAAGTATTGAAAATGTGTGTTCTCTTCGGTGAGACCACACATGATCCACCCTACTGCATGTTTTTTTTGGCCATCAACTCGAGCCACGGTAATTTGTTTTTTCACATACCACATATGGATCAACCAAGTCATTGTTGCATGTGTACTCTTTTCAAAATCCACCTATGGATCCATCTGTCAGCCAGCGTGCTCTTTTTACTAACAACAACTAGAGTCATCAGATGTGTGTTCTTTTCACATACCATGGATCAAATCCGTTGTCATTGCATTATTGTGTGTTTTTCTTACAATCCACCTATGGATCCAATTTTTCAAAGGTCATTGTACGTGTTCTTTTACTAACAATAACTTCGTGAGTCATTGGATGTCTCTGTTTCTTTTCACATACCACATATGGATTCACCAAGTTAACAGATGTGTGTTCTTTTCACTAACGACAACTGAATATCAGAAAAAGCCTTCAGACCATTATTGATCCACTTGCTCGCCAGAATGTGTATTTTTACTAACAACAACCAGAGTCATTGAAATGTGTGATCTCTTTCAAAGACCACACTTGATCAACCAAGCATACCAGACAAAGCTTTTTTTACCATCAAATAACCGAAATATTGCATGTGTGTTCTTTCATATACCACATGGATCCACCATTGTCATCAACAGATGTGCTCTTTTCATTAATCCAATCATGGATCCACCTGAAGAAGTCATTTCGTATGTGTGTTCTTTTTACTAAAACAAACTGAAATAGCCGGTGTACAGTGTTCTTTTCACATACCACATATGGATCAACCAGTGTCATTGCATTAGTGTTCTTTTCACAATCCACCCATGAATCCACCAAAGTGGTTGGCCGTTGTAGCATGCCTTTTACTCAACAACAACCAGCCATTGATGTGTTCTTCTTTAGATTCACACATTGATCCACCAGCGTCATTGTAATGTGTGTTCTTTTACAACAAACTAGAGTCATTGAAATGTGTGTTCTTCAGAGACCACACATGGATCCACCTAAAGGTCATTGCATGTGTGTTCTTTTTTACTACTGTCAACAGTCTGTCATTGAAATGTGTGCCCCTCTGTAAACCATACATGGATCCACCAAGTCATTGAAATGTGTGTTCTTTTCAAAGAGACTATTGCTATTGATCCATCTATACAGTGCATGTGTGGTCTCTTCAGAGACTACACATGGATCCACTGCTGGGTTGCATGTGTGTTCTTTTTACTAACAACAACTAGAGTCATTGCATGTGTGTTCTTTCATATTGTACTCATATATGGATCCACTAGTGTTTTTTTTGTGGCATCCCAATTGTCTAACAATTCAATAAGCACGGTCTAGTGTAATATAATGGCTACTTCAAATATATAATTGTTGCATCATCATCATTATATCATGCTCATACATCATGCCACCTTGCATTTGAGCATCGGTAAAAACCTTTTGATTTGGTTCTTCTCTTCATATGCATTGTTAATCAGATTTGGTTTCTGATATTGTATTTGGGTTCTGATATATTGTTTAAAATGCCCAAGTTGAGTTAGCACATCTTTTAGTTAACTCCCCAATTCTTTTCTTCTTTTTCACCCCTTATATTCCACCATCCAACTAAAATATGAGCTGCTGTAATTTTATTGGGTTTTACCTCTAAATTTCATGTGGGTTGGGATGGATCCACTGCCTGCATGCTCCCATATATGCAATTCATGTTGTTTCCACATACTTGATATATGAGAGCCATGGCCACCTTTTTGCATGTCGCAGAGTGAACCTTTTCCCTAGCTCCATATGGATTATTATGGATTCATGCTCATGTTGGGATAATTTGGGACTATTAAGCATCCAGTGGTATACACACTGAAGCAAGTCCCACTCACCCCAAACATGGCCATCTCCAACTACTCCAATATGGGCATCCTTTCATTTCTTTTTTGCTTGGCTTTATTCCACTTTGAAATGCAGAAACGAACAATGCTATGTTTATATTATGTTGTTTTACAAGAATCAACATGGTAGCTAAATACTTTGTATGCGCTATGGGCACTAATTTTCGCTGTCATTTGATTTTATTTGATTTTGAGTGGACTTGGCCCATATCCCTATCCTTTCTTTTTTTGGCTTGATCTATATACCCTTGCTTTAAAACCCCAATACCACATCCCTCTCTTTTTTCTTTGCCTTGATCTTGTTGGAGTTGTCGTGTTCTAGCTTAGTCTCTTGCCAAAAGAAAAAGCCACCCATCTATATCTCCTCCCTAAGACCCTAAACCATGCCACCACATCACTCTGTACTCCCCATCACTGCCTATCTCTCTCACACCTAGCTTACATCTCACTCCTGTCACCCTCTCACCAAACCCTAGCTGGCCACCCAACTACCCCCCCAACTCCTAGTAATTAACCCTAAACCGAGGTTTCTTGAACCCTACCTTAGCCATACCCTCTAGTTCTAAACCCTAGCTCCAACCGAGTTTACCCCCCTCTTTCTTTCTTCACCGTGTGCCCCACACCGAAGCCACCCTTGTCTCTTCACCCTACCTCTACCCGGACGCCCCCTACCTGCCTCGCCTGGCCAGATTTGGCATCGTGAGGAGGAAGGAGGAAAGGTGGCCGAGCCACCTTCCATCTACTCCCACTCCCACGGCACTCTCTTCTCTCTCTGCTTCCCACCCCCCACACGGCCTTCCTTCGCTGGGCCAGATCCAGCCCTGGCCTGCATTCCCCTTCTTTTCTCTCTCTCCACCGGACACGCTTACCTTCCTTTCCGGCTGGCCACCGTTTACCTCCGCTTCCCTGTCACTCAAGCTCGGGGCACGCTGTGGAGGAGGCCTGCAGGATCGAGAGGTCTCGCAAGAGCGGAGCACGACGCCGAGGAGGAGGAGGTCGCACTCTCAAGACACCGCTGGCCGCCTTCACAAACCCTAGATTCTCGGGCGCCTCACGATCCACTGCCGCCACCCGATCTAACGCTACTCAACAACCTCCCTAAGGAGCCCATTTCCATTCCTAGACACTTCTGCCTTCATTGCTGCTGGTTCAGATGTTACGGGGACATCTGACAATGTCTTCATGCTGGCCAGAAGTCATTTTCTTGGTCTCAGAATCTCCTCGGCTCATGCCAAGCTCTTAGCCAGTTCCCAGACCACCTCTCCCGCCGCTTCCCAGTTCACACAGTTGGCTATCAGCTGGGCCAGTCACAAGACCAAGACGCCCTGGTCGATTCCCCACCTCCTGGCCATCACCTGACCTGCCCGCTACCAGAAGATCCACAGAGTCACTGCCACTTTACTATTATCCCCCGCTGTTTTGCTCGTCGCAACCTGCTGGCCTTTCCTTAGGGACTCCCACTGCCGCCCACCTGTGGTGGGGCCAGGTGGCACCTCGGCCATTTTGTAATCCTCAACTCCCACTCCACATCTCGCCAGCAGGACACCCCTTGGTCGCCATGGTCACGGAGTCCTGGCATGGGCAATGGTCCCACCTGCTTGCCTGGGCGCCTCCGCTGTGAGAAAAGCTTTATACACATGAACGCCTTTTAAATGCTGCTTGGTCCCAATTGCCTGTATTAGGCTAGTTTTCCGGTATAAAAAGGATTTCAAATCAGTTAATTCAAATCTTCCAAATTATTTCCAAATTCAAATTTAAATCTGTTTTTAATATAACTTTAAAATACAAATCCAATTTATCAATAAATAATATATGCTTTTCAACTCTTAAAAATGTGGAGGAATTTAAATATGCTATCCAAAATATACTTTTGAACCTTTAAAATTGCGTTAATTGTTAAAAAAATACAAAGAAAATGCCCTTTTCCCTTTATTTAAATAATAACTTTGTTTTATAAGTCCAAATTTAATAAATAATACCTAAACATTAGGTCACGAGACCTTTCATATGTATATTCCATCATCTATTTTAAAAGATGCACTGTATAAATATAATGTACAGCAACTAATTTGAGTATAAAATGTGATTAAACCCCATAAATATCATATTGTATTCCACACTCACCCATGCTACCTTATTGCCATGCAATTGTGCATCATTCATCATGGCATGATTGTTTGTTTGATGCATTTATTCATATGCTTGTGCACTTATTTATAAGTTGGCCCTTGTCATTGGTTCTTTCTTCCCAATAGACGCCGAGTTAGGGATATATCATGGAGAACCAGAGCACACCTGCATCCATCCTCGGCCTCTAACTGAGCTGCTGCGTAAGCACTACCACACAGTTTTTGCATACATATAGCTCTATTGCCTTTCTTTTATTCTTGCATCATTGGTCGCGATTGCATTTAAATTAAATCCTATGTATTGTATGTTTTTGCTTTTGAAACCCCAATCAAGCTTGTTGTTCTCCATCCCAAGAGCCGGCTACTACAGGAGTTGTTTGAGCCATGCTAGCCGAGAACAAAGCATGTGTAGGGTAAGGGGGAGTGTCCCATGGAGGAACGCAGGTACCCATACAACTCAGAACTGGTAGTAATGGGATAACTGGGGTGAAAGTGGCATCGTGAGCCATATTTGCTATTTGGTTTTCAAAGCTCACTTGTGTCCCAGAGGAACTCTCGAAAGCACTTGATTCCTGCTCTGGAATATTCAAGGCCATCCACATCCGAGAGGCTTATGAACTCGAAATGAGAGCTTGATTCATTCTTTATTATCAAATACAAACCAGTTTGAGGTTTTATTTACTATCCTACTGCTATGCTTTTATCGCTGGTTTAAAATTGTATAGGTACTCCATAATCGTGACTGCTTTAGGAAAGAGAGGTTACAAAATGACAAGCCCAGTCACATTTTTCTAAGTTCAGTTGCTCACACCATTGGCGCAAACCTTGAGTCCGGTTTCGGAGGTCACAACTTCACACAGCTTTAATGGGGTGGCCCCCGAAATATTTCTAACCTGTGATTGCTTGTCGTGGACCGCTTCGCTGGGTTTTACTTGGTTTTTCCAGGTTGACGAGTAAAACATTATTTGAAAATTCTCGCTAGGTAAAACTTTTCTAAAGTCAGGTCCGCGGGTTACAGGATGACTTGGAGCATAGCCGATCATAGATACATAACTAAAGCACCGCTTAAATTGACTCAGATTTCCAGGGTAAATTGACTAAATAGTAACACCTATGAAGGTAATAAAACCGCAATGGAGTTGTCGTTCATTCCTCGCTGGTACGGGGATGAGTGATGGATCATGGATATTACTTATAACGTATAACTGCTGTTATTAATCTACCGACATCCGCCTATCTTTGGTTAGTGGATGGTTATTTAGTATCTATAGAATTGTTAGGGTTTATCTTTTGCTGCAATTGCGCTACCCTGTGTTGTGTCCCTTTAGAGGTATTTTTTAAGACTTGGCCGAAAATTCTAGGTCTCACACGAGCAAATATTGTCTGTATGAACAGCCCTCGCAAGATGGATACTGGTGGAAGAGATTTGATGATGTGGGCAAATTTATCATTCGTGTAGAGATTCCGGAACGGGATCCGTGAGATCTGTGTGATCTCTTTATTTATGGGGCATCTTGTTGTATTTGCTTCTTGTTCGCATCGATTTTGTCTTCCACTTCCGCCGATAATTGATGTTTGATGTATGAGGAGATATCCTAAACTATTATATCTATCTAGGATATTTTGGATCTCAATGTGCATGGCATTAAGTATATATTTCCTTTTCTTTTAGATGGAATGGCCCCATACCGTTGTATGCTATGGTTTGTATACATACTCATTTTTGTGTGCATGTAGTTGATCCTTTCGTCACAGACACGCCGCTCGTTTGTTCCGATGATTGAAAATGGTTAGACGCCAAAAGGTTCACCTGTGGAGTGTGGCATTTAGTCTCAATTGCATTATTTTAATCCATTTCGCCTCATCTGTGCTTCAGAATTAGGAGCGACTCACTGGTGGTAGTTATAATTGCATCGTAGCCATCCCAACCTCTTCGTGGTCTCAAATGCCTAAATGGTCGTTTGTCTCCGTTTAGCAAATATTTTTGGTAGTTATGTATACTAGGGAAAGACAAACGCGAGTAGGACTGCTTCCACTTTTCTTACCACCCACCACCCCTTTTCTAGTAAGGAAGAAACATTTTCAATCCTCTTCTTTAAAATTCAAATTAGGGATTCACGAACCTGGCCTTCAGAAAGTACCATAGAAAGTGTGTGTGTGTAATTTTTTGCTCATCTGCCAGATCCAACATGTTACTTTTATCCTCGCTTTTGGTTATCAACTGCTATACATTCCATAATGATGCTTGCGAAACTGTCACATCTATCTCGACTCTCATAATCAAAAGCATCTTCTTAAGGGTGTCCTTCCTTCTAGCAACTCCACATTCTGAGAAAGCATCTGCTAATCTTCATCTCGATAAGTGATTTACATTCATTGGTATTTTTAATGCCAAAAAATGCGGAAATTTTTTCTTTCATATGTTCAGGTTTCCACACCTTTTCACTGTGGTGAAACATTATCATCTCTCTTTATCAAGATGTCCATGCTAACTCATTCTTTTGTCACCGCGCTTTTTGATCCCGGAGTTTTACTATCTCTCATTCTTCCGGCTAAATACATAACATGTGTCGATCCGATGTCATTGAGTGATTGTAATTTGCTCTTTGCAGATAGCTATTCCACTCATGATAAGTGTCGATTGAATATGGAAAAATGCAACCACCTCTATCCTCCAAATGTAGGACGGTTATCTCCTGCGGATTTTGAGTAATAATCGTGGATCATATTCATGCATATTCAAGCATCTTTATAACTGAGCCAGCATCACGTGGTCTATCATCTATCCATCATCATGCCGCATATCTTTTGAACTCCATATCCGCACAATTCTCCGGATACGAGGGAATCGTGATTCTTTCGCCCGATAGTTTTGCTAAGGTATGAGCTATCAATGGTTCTTATCCAAGATCTCGTATTTGTAACCAAAGGATCCCGGATCGACAATGTGAACCAGGGTGACATCTTCTTTGTCTTCTCCGATGACCAGATAATCTATTCTTCCAAGCAGTATCTTCTTCTTAACACGTAACCTGCGTTCTTATTATTGATCTTTTCTACATTATGAGCCTGAAAGTGTTTCGAGACGAGTCTGCTTTCTTCCCGCTTCTTGAACTTGATATTCTGAATATCCTGCTCATCCATGGTGGTATATGTTGGATAAGGCGCTTGTCTCTATTCGAGCATCATTGGAGAATATGGAAGATCATCCAGGTATCTTCTCTCGCTTCATGAGCACCGCTCAGGTAAGTCTCAAAGTGAGAATTCTGGCTTGAAGTCACCTATCTCGACCACGCATTTCCGCTTAAATACATTGCTTCAATTCTGAATTGGCGTACCATTGCTAATTCCATCCTCCATCTTCAATAAACTGAGTTGTCTTTGCTCGGTAAGTTATCATCGGCTGCTCCGCCAAAGATTTTCCTCAAGATCGCTAAATCTCTCTCAATCTTTTCTTCAAGAAGAACATGGAGTTCTTTTCACCTCTGTCCGCTGGCGATCTTTTGAAACCCTCTCAAGAGTATCATCTATGTTCAATCCAACGGAGGGCCATGAAGACCTTTCCAGATAGTGTATTCCTTTGTTCAAGTTATGCCATCTTTTCCGTAGTCGTTGAATCTTGCGTTTGTTCCGTAATCTTTTCTTCATATTTTTTCTCGTGGTTTACATTTTATATGATGACAACATCATCATCTTTATCAATCTATGAATCCGCGAATCATTTTGCATCTATCCTGTTTTGCTGAGTTCCGCGAGCTCTTATCAATACTCAATTGCTTCGGCAAATAGTTGTATGGTTTCTTTATTCATGTGGGAGAATGCTTGAGGGATGGAGTGTTACCATACCACTACTTCCATTGGCCCGCTTTGTACATTGAATTGCGAATTAATGATTTCACCTATTCCACGTGAAGTTAGAAGTGGCCTTTATCCCTCGGAGCATTTTACTTCCGCCTCTGAGCCCGAGTGCTCTCTCTCAAGAAAGCAATCACAATCTCTTGTTGGTGATCTCAATTTTTCTACACCCGAGAAAAATCTCAATTATCCGGGGAAACAAACGCAAACTCTTTTTCATCCTCGCTCTTTCATCATCGTGTCAATATCCCAAACAAGATGAAAGGAAATCATCTCTCTTGGTTACATCAATTTTTTCTGTAGGTGCCACTGGTGGTCATGCCATCACCGCGAATCTATTAAGTAGCTTCCCTTGGGCATGCAGCAAGCGGCCGCGTCTCTACAATAAACCCCGCCTCCTCCACATTCTTTGCTTCAGATTCCACCACATCCTGCTTCACAGATCCATCTTCGAAAGTTATATCCACAAGACTCCTCAATTATGCGATCCTTCGATTCTTACCGGCAGCAACAAGAATCTAATTTGAATTATTACGTCTAACTAAATCTTCTGCTGATATCAAGGGACCCTCATTGTTTGAAGGCAATATTGTTTGCTTCATTTCAAATCCGAGAGAAGATATATTTTATTGTCATAAGGATCAAAACTTCTCCAACCTAGCTCTTTTCTTCGGCAAGACAAAGATTTCATCCTCTCGTCAGACAAGAATCTTTTAATCAGAATGCGTGGGTCATTTCTTCTCCATGACATCATCTTTGTTCTTTCTTCAATAAGGGATCTTTTCTTTATCATGTTTCTTTGAGAAAAACCGAGCTTTGTCGGCTCCATCCTTCTTTGCTTCAATGGCTAACTCTTCAATTCTTCTAACCTGCTGTTCTTCAAGCAAAACGAAGACTGCGAATAAAGTCTAGCAAGTTTTGCATGTGTAGGTCGCATCATCTGCTTCTTCATCATCTTGGGAACGTTAGTGGTCAAATTTCGCTCCAACACCCACCTCTCCGGTGTTGTCTTTTTCCTAGAATCTCATGAGACTTCAAGTTTAGTGAGAGTTGTAAGATCCCAATTGTTCAACAATTGCAATGCTACTTAGTCTAGTAGTAATATAATGGCTACTTCAAATATATAATTGTTGCATCATCATTATATCATGCCTGTGTTTAATATGCCACTCTGTATTTGAGCATCATAAAAACCTTTTGATTTCGTTCTTCTCTCTCATATGTATTGTTAATTGTATTTGGCTTCTGATATTGTATTGGTTCTTGATATATTGCTTAAATGCCCAAGTTGAGCGCAGTATCTTTTAGTTAACTCCCACCACCCTTCTTTTCACCACTTTATATTCCACCATCCAACTAAATATGGCTGCCAGAATTTATTGGCTTACCTCTAGCCTTCATGTGGGTTGGGATTGATCCAATTTTTCCAAGATGTCTATATATGCACCATGTTGTTTCCACATAATGGATATATGTATTACATAATACCTTTTGTAATGCCTTTTAGAGTGAAACCCTTTTTCCTTAGCTTTCCATATGGATTATTATGGATCATGCTCATGTTGGGATAATTTGGGACTATTAAGCATTCAGTGGTATATGCTGTCATCTGGGGCAAAGTCCTAATTTGCATCAAACATGGCTTATCCTAACTACTCCACATGGGCATCCTTTCTTCTTTTGCTTGGCTTTATTCCACTTTGAATGTTAATGTTGTTTTTTCATCTGTCATTGGTTTGGATTATTTGATTTTTGGAGTGGATCATTCTATTCCTATCCTTTCTTTTTGGCTTCTTGATTCTATGTTGATTCAGTTTAAACCCCATCATCACATCCCTCTTCTTTTTTCGCTTTCTTTGATCTTGTTGGAGTCATCATACTTAGCTATCTTTGTCAAAAGAAAGCCACCCATCTATCTCTCCCTAAGACCCTAAAAACCATGCCACTCATATCACCTACCCCATCATCACCATCTCCTCTCTTTCTCACCTAATGGCCCCACTTGGCCACCCTCTCACCAAACCCTAGTCACAATTAACTACCCCCAACCCTAAGAGATTACAACCCTAAACCAGGTTTCCTAAACCCCTACCTTTTGTGCCATACCCTCTATTCCCAACCCCAGTTCAACCGAGCCTACCCCCTTTTCTCGCCTGGTGTGCCCCACACTTGTTACCCTTGGCTCACCCTACCCCACTGACGCCCCCACCGCCTCGCCTGGGCTCTGCATCAGCACTCTGAGGAGGAGGGAGGAAAGGTGGCCGAGCCACCTTTTTCCATCTACCCCACTCCCCCTACCCAGACCCCTCTTCCCTCTCTGCTTTTCCCACCCCCACACGGCTCTCTCCCGCCGCGATCCAGCCTCAACAGATCTCCTCTTCTCCCTCCCACCGAACCTCTTCCGCCTCGTCGCTCCGGCTCGCACGCATCCGGTGGAGGAGGTGAGAAGACCGAGGAGGTCCTCAGCAGCGCTGGAGCACGACGTCGAGGAGG
>JAJUPC010000839.1:0-56001 GCA_023614405.1 Avena insularis
CTTTTCTATACTTTGAGGTATTTTTATACATTTTATGGAACTAACCTATTGACAAGATGTCATGTGCCAATTTCATGTTTTATGCTATTTTGGTTTTAGAAAAGCTAAAAAGGAATATTCTCGGATTTGGACGGGACAAAAGCCAAAGTTACTATTTTTCCCAAGCTAATACGAACACGAAAAGCAACGGAGTATGGCACCAGGGTGGGCACACCCTAGGGTGGCGCAGGCCCATCCTGGTGGCGCCACTAGGGTGTGTGGCCCCCCTGGCTACCTCCTCGCCTTGACCTTCCGCCTATAAGAAGACTCCGATGTAGAAACCCTAAATCATCCATCACACATCCACGAATAGTTCCGTGAGTCTGCCCATTCACCGAAGGGGAGATTCGGGGACAGAAGTCTGTTCAAGACCCTATCGGGACTGGGAAGTGCACCCGGAGCCATCTCCATCGATCTCCATCACCATATCCATCGTCGTTGCTGTTTCCCATGACGAGGAGGGAGTAGTTCTCCTTTGAGGCTAAGGGATCTACCGATAGCTATGTGCATCTCTCTCTCTCTATGCATGATCATATTGTGATCATGAGCTTTGTAATAAAGTAGATCTACTCTTCTACTCAAGTGCTTTAATAGATCTCTGGCTCTCCCCACATGTGTGAGTAACAGCGTGCACACCGTGTGGTACTTAGGCTAGAGATTACATCAATACTTGTCATGAGTTATATTTTTAGTTGGTTGTCTCTATGAAATTGTGGTGTTTGAAGGAACCATCTAGCACTCAAGGTGACAGTGTGGGGTTACCTAGATGGGGATTGCAAACTTGGTGTCTTGTTATATCCCTCTAGTGGATTAGAGTTGTCCAACCGGAGAGTAGTTCAGAGTAGTATCATGAAGAGAAGATATTTATATGAGAGTGTCCACTATTGAAAGTATGATCCCTAGGCCTTGTTTCTAAGCATTGAAACACCGTTTACAACTAGATCTGTTACATGTTTGCTTGCTTCCATCTTTATTTTAGATTGCCTTTAGTCTCTTCCTCCCCGTCAAGATCTTTTCTGGCACCGTTACCACTTATAATCATCAATACCACTTTTATTTTACTATATCTTCGCTGAACTAGTGCACCTATACACCTGACAAGTTTAGTAGGTGTGTTGGGGACCCAAGAGACTTCTTGTATCTTGTTTGCAGGCTTGCTTGAGAGGAATAACTTTGACCACTTCCTCCCTGAGTTCGATAAACGTTGGGTAATCCACTTAAGGGAAACTTTCTTCTATTCTACAAACCTCTACACTTGGAGGCCCAACAACTATCTATAAGAATAGAAGTGCGTAGACATCAAGCACTTTTTTGGCGCTGTTGCTGGGGAGGTAAGGTAAAAGGTACTCACATCCTCCGGTGTGAGTGCTCGAAGTTATTTCCTTTAGATTATGCAATTTTGTTTTTTTATTTCTTGTTTTCATTAGTTGGGCTTAATGGAAAACAACAACAAAGTTAGATAGCTTTTTAGTATTTTTCCTATGTTAGAACATGAATGGGTTGGAGAGAAAATTAAAAAACCAATGAAACATTCTTTGCATTCTAATAGCAATGTTATTAGTATGATTTTTTTGAACACCATTGTTACTAATGATATGGAAACATCTAAGATTGGGGAAGCTAGTTTTTATGAAAGAGATCTTTTTAGTTCCCCAGCTTTAGGGAAGAAAATTTTCTTTGATGATACTTTATCTCCCATATGTGGTAATTCTAATAATGCTTGTGATATTTTAAAGACACATACTGAAAGTGTCCCTTTTAAAATACCTAGAAAAATTCACTATAACAACAAACCCCATAATACAACACATAAGTAGCAACCCCGTAAATATTTGTTGTTAAATTTTATCATAGATACACATGCATGTGTTGTAGGATACACCATTGTTTCTTATACACAAATTACAATGGATAGAGAAAACTCTATGAGCCCATCCCACTAAAGCACGCTCATTAGGTAGCCCTTTAATCCCACGAGTCCACGACCCGCCCATGAACGCACTCCCACGGCCAGCAACCGCGCTCCTCTCGTACCCAAAACCTAGCCGCCTCCCTCATCTCCCTCAAGGTGTCACTCGGCCATTGACGAGCAGGGTTCTCCCAGCATCGGTGATGGAGCTCACCCTGCGACCTCCCACTCGTTTCTATCTATTGACATGATTCGGAGCAAGGACGTCTCGACAGGATGATTTGACCTCAAATTCTTGTTCGCATACAATTGGATCTCCTAAATTCACAAACCGCTCCTAGTGCAGCCAAAATGGATTTTGGATAGTCCACGACATATCGGAGAAAGACCACAAAGGAAGTTCAGGTGCATTTTTTCTTTTTCCCTGTCAGACTCTATTTTTCCCTTGGCTTGACCCGTGTTCAGCAAATTTTCCAGGATTTTTGTTCATTGCTGGACATTTCCGTCCTCAGCTGCTTTTCACGTGCAATTAATTTTTATGTTTGGATTGTATAGATATCATAGTTGTATTTGTAGACTAGCCTGGTTTGCATGTAGGAGCTTTCGAAGTTAGATCAAGACACAAACTCCATGTACCTTTGCTGCTCCACCACATAATTTATGTGCCCATCCGAATTTTCTATTTAGTATAGATCAAGATAATTTATACTCCCTTCGTTCAAAAATAACTGAGTTATGTTTGTCTAAATTTAAATGTATCTATATACTAAAATGCGTCTAGATAAATTTGAATCTAAACAAAACGAGGTGAGTTATTTCTGGACGGAGGGAGTACTTCATATTTTTTCACGTATTGAGTATACATTTTCTTTTATTTTTCATGTATTCAGTATAGAATCAATCTGACCAATACCTTTTTCTCTTGCATGTGGTACGCTCCAAATCACATGTTGGTTGCTCAGCTCCGATTTTTTTATGGATTCTACAACATACTAGATGACCACTTTATCATGGGCACATGAGTCTATATTTAAAATCTGAACATGTAACACATACCCAGGTTGATCTTTGAGCGGTGATACATCCACACTTATATCGATGTATTCTGTTGGTAAGTGAACTGTGAGCATTTTAATCCAAGTATGTGTTACTCCCTTTGACGTATGCCCAATTGCGTCGAGTTAGATGTTGATTTATAAGCACTTGGTTGTGGAAGGTGTCCTATATTTTTCTTGTACTTGAGAGGGTGTATAAGGATCAGAACGAGTGGCACAGCTTCAGTACTATTGGTGGTGGTACCATCAAGAAAAAGTTGGATGCAATGGACATTGGAAATGTACAAGTTACATTAGGTAGTGTTGTGACGGTAATTGCCAAGCACTATCACTTGTCTTAGTTGCACATATTTTTTGCTTTGGCATGTCACATGTAAGTATATAATGCACATATTTTTTGCTTTGATTTTATGTGTACTGGTAATGCCACTTTGATACTTAGAATTTTTTTGGTATTTGCAGGTCACATACATCATCAAGACCTACTATTTGGATATCATCTTTAGATTTGTTAGGCCAAATATATATAGATTAGGAAGATTATCATATTTTGACGCAAGAATGTAAATTTCCTACTCTTCAGATCATCTTTGTGTATGGAATATATGATGTAGTATATAATATAGGACTAGCTAGAATATCATATTTGATGCACAATTGTAAATTAACTACTCTTTAGATGATTTTTATGTATCGAATCACTGGTGGAAAAAGGGCCTACAGTCCCGGGCCGCAACTGGCTTTAGTCCCGGTTTTGGGCCCGGGACTGCGAAAACGGGACTAGAGCCCTCCCCCCCTCTAGTCCCGGCTCGCTACGGCCCGCGACTGATAACAGCCACGTGGTTGTTTCAGCGCCGCAGGGGCGGAAACCCTCTAGTCCCGGGCCGTAACATCACCCGGGACTAAAAGGTTTCCTGCCGCGGCAGAGAATTGTGTGTTTCTCTGCCGTGGCGGAGATTGTGTATTTCCTTTTTTTTCCATTTGATTCCTTTTTTGTTTTGTGTTTCACTATAATTCAAACATATATTTCAGTATACATATTATACGCTACTACATACACACTACACGTCGATGCATTTATATAATTAATCGATCCCTTGCAAGCATACATATAATCAATCATATCAAAAGGAAGAAATGTTTTGAAATTACATGGTCATTGATGAATATATATATCATATCAGCTACATGGAGATGACTAAGGCAAATCGAGTTCCACATCATCCGCATAATACTCTCCATGTGCATCAAGGTCTTCCTTCATCATAAATCCCGCCAGCTCCTCTTGAATTACTCTTATGCGCTGGTCTGGCTCTAGTTTCTCCCGCAAATAAAAAATATAATGTGAGTCAAATTTGCGCTCACTGGTCAACTCGTGGATGTACTCGTAGACGTAGTATCCACATAAATGAGTTCCCGATGGCTGCTGTAAACTCTTCACCATTTTATAAGTTAACTCCTCTTTGAATGGACCTGGTATTTTCTGTCTGAACCGTGTCCAACACCTGCTCGGCAAAGAAAATGAACAAAGGAGTTATTAGTTACTTGATATCAGGAAATGAATAAAAGAGGACGATATAATGCGATAATGATTGAAATTACTTATGGAGCATTGCTTTCATGTCGCTCCACTGCTCTTGGTCCCAACTTAATGAGTCGTGGACTTCAATTAGGGAGTTGTCAACTTGAATGTTTAGCAAGATCCAGTGGAATCTGTGGACGTTTACATAAGCATACATGCATAGCTCATCCAGTAAGCAAAAATAAAATATATACAAGATATAAACACTCACTTGAAGTTGTAAGGAAATAGTATTTCCTTAACAAAATTATTCTCGGTTAAGAACCTACATAGGTCTTCCTCCACGTCCTTGGGGTGATTCTTTAACGTATATTCATTAATGATATATGGGTCAATGAACTCATCGTCATATCTTCTAGCTCTTTTGCATTCAAGCATCTTCATTCTGCAGAATATAATATCATCATACAAAAGGATATATAGTTAGGATAATATATTAAATGCAATGAACGAGCTGAGCTACAAACTTAATTATAGAAATAAATCACTTACAGACAATAGCAACCAATGATAGATTTGTTGAGGGCGCGCTGGTTGTATAACTAAAATAGTTCGGTCATTTGAACTTGTATCGAGTATAGTTTAAAGTGATGCTCCTTTCTAACATCCACCGGAAACCAATCTTTCTGATGCTTTTTTTTTCTGCTTGCGACATGTACCATTCGTGAATATTTCGCATATGTGTGGATAGACACGCGAGCTACTCATTACTGACTAGAGGCTCCCCTTGGACATACTGTCGTACTATCTGACCCACTAGCGTATCTTCATAGCCTAAATATTTACCAAGAGATATATTTGCTTCATTAGCAAGTGCTTTGGCCTGCGATACAGTGATTCCCATAAGTGCAGCATTATTACGGGCTCTGGGGTCCATTATTTGCATGTCCATATCCATTTCAGCTCTGAAGGCCTTGTCGAGGTCTGAAATGACTTTGAGTGGGGCGACCGATTGATTCTTCTGTGCTCCGAGCTGGGCAACTTGCTTCCCGCTTTTTGCACTTGTGATTTTTTTCTTCTGTGCTTGCTTAATAATCTCCCGATCATAGTTTAATTCCAGATTCATTGATATCTGGGATGGTTGCTCAAGAAAGGACTTAGCCCACTTTTTGGTTTTTTCATTATATACCGGCTTTGGCTCAGGCTTTTTGGGTGCAAAATGCGCCTTAACTTGGGCAACCACATCCGCGTTAGTTTCCTCATTGGTCTTGTCATAAGGTCTCTTTGGAAGAGTCAGCGGGATGTCGACTATCTTTGCCGTTTGACCTTTCTTCAATTTGGGGCGCGGGGGACCATCGAACTTCCGTTTCTTCGACGAGGTAGTCGTATTGCACGGAGGCGGAGGCGAAGAGAGAGTATTGCGCGGAGGCGGAGATCGAGTTGATGTACTCCTGTTGCGGCGATCGTCAGCGGGACAGGGTGGACTTGGAGGTTGGCGATAATCGGGTTGGGGTGGACTGGGAGGTTGACGATATTCGATGCGGGGTGGACTTGGATTCCTTAGAGTCGATGGCCTTGGCGCCGAGCCTGGAAACTTGATGTACTTCTTATTCCATAGAATGATGTTGCGCTTGACATCTCCTAGTGTCGTAAAGCCTTCAGGCGTAGCGATTTCAATCTCTAGGTCCGCAAAATCCTCCACTATGTCATCCACCGTGACACGAGCATAGCCTGGTGGAATCGGAAGTGAATGGTGGAGTGCTCCAAGTAGACAAGGTAAGCAAAGGCCGATCGCCACCTTGAAGGACAGGTTGTTCATTGGCTGATGTAGCTCACATTGTGCCATCTCTCTGACATCATCCACGGGGTAGTGAGGAGCCGGTGCATCATCCAGCAGTGCTTGATCATCAGCCCGGACCTCCGTGGAAGCCATGCTGCTTCTCCGCTGGCTAAGATCCAATGCAGGATCATCAGACCGCGGGTGAGTTGATGACGGCGGCCTTTGGCTAATTTCATGCATGAGGTTCTTCAGATCATCTAGGTCCTGCTCTACCCTGGAGATCCGGTCTGCCTCCCGGTCCTTCTTTCTCTGACGGCTTCTGTAACTAGCATCGTACTGAGGAAACCCGTTCTTCCACGAGACACCGATGCCTTTGCCTCGTGTTCATCCTCCCTTTTCAGGATTCCCTAGGGCGCGTGTCAGCTCGCCGTTCTCTCTCTCGATACGGAACAATCCCAATTGAGCATCATTCATTGCTTGAATAAGGTCTTGGGAGGGTTTTAGAATTTTATCATGAAATAATGTCTTCCCTGTTTCTGGGTCCAAGGATCCCCCGTGCCCGTACCACCAGTGCTTTGACCTCTCGGGCCATCCATCTATACCAGGAGTGACGCCTCTAGCCCTCATGTTCTTCTCCATAGTTTCCCACTTAGGGGCGGCACGCTTGTAGCCACCTGTCCCCATTTTATGATGGTATTTCTTGTTGGCAGCATTTAACGCGTTCTTTGCCGACTTTGCCTTTTCTTTATCAGATTGCTTGTACTGTACAAAATCGAGCCACTATTCTCTCAACTTCTCGTTTACTCCTTTGAAGTCTGGAGTTTTATTTTTCGTGACATATTTCGCATATAAACTTTTCTTATGGTTTTGGTACAGTTCAACCATCTTGCTCAGAGCCCACTCCTTCACTTTCGCTCTATTTTCAAGCCCACTCGGCCTTGGGGTAATACCATCTACCTCAAATTCTTCATACTCTAGAGGTAGTATGAAATGCGCTATGAGCTTCTCCAAAGGTCATCTTTGGCATCATCGGTGAAATAGCTAGATTCTTCACCGGATTTCTTTGACTGATTCCATTCTTGGATGGTGATCGGCATGTTGTCCCTAACAAACACCCCGCATTGATTTATAAACATCCTTGATTGCTTCTTCGAGCAATCGGTTCACCAGCATCATCTATTTCTTCGATGGTGAACCTCTGATTACCATCCAACTTTTTGTTCGGCCCTCGTTTCGTTCGAGCTATCGATTGCTTCGATCCGGTAGGCTAAAAGAAGAAGAGAGTGATTAATATATATCTAGATTAGTTAATGAATAGAGGTAACACGAGACTTTATATATATATATGTGTACCTCGCCGGATCCTGTCGAGGGGCCATCATTATTGTTGTTATTTGTTTGCCCTTCGTCCATCCGGTCTTCCCGTTGCTACATTAGGTTTTCCTCTAGTCCATCACCGGATGGATTCAGATATGAGGATATCTCTTTCTCGAGCAAAATATCTTCACCTGTATTAATATTAAGTGGAATTTCACCTCTTATCATGCCCTGAAGAAAACCTTCACCAATGCGACCAGGATCTTCGGATGGATCCATGACTTAATTAACTATAACAAAAAGAGAGTTAAATAGGTTAGAAAAAAACCCTAATAATTAAAACAAAAAAACAATAACCCTAATAACACAAATTAATAACCCTAATAATTATATAATTAATAACCCTAATAACACTAATTAATAATCCTAAAAAAACAACTAAAAACAATTATGTAAACAATTATATATACCTAAAAACAACTAAAAATAATTAATATTCCTAATAAACCTAATAAACAATTATATATTCCTAAAAAACAATTATATATTCCTATAAAACAACTAAAACAATTATATATTCCTAAAAAATTATATAAACAATTATATATTCCTAAAAACAACTAAAAACAATTATATAAACAATTATATATTCCTAAAAACAATTATATAAACAAATATATATTCTAAAAAAACAAACTAAAAACAATTATATATTCCTAAAAAAGAAACTAAATGCTAATATACTAAAAATGCTAAGATACTAAAAAAAGAAACAAAAAATTCCTAAAAACGCACGTCGAGGCATGGCGTTGCGGCGTTCGTTGGCGGCACGTGGCGCGGCGCCGACAAAGACGGTATGGCGAGCGCTGACACGGCCTGACGCGGGTGGTGAGGAGGCAGACGGCGGTGGAATCCGACAGCACCTCTCCTACGTCGATCGAGCTCTCGCCGTCGTCTGTGTCTCCTTGTCGATTTCGCCAAGTGCTGGGTGAGGGAGGCTAGTGGCGGGCGCAGGTTACTTATACCCCCACCCCTTTAGTCCCGGGCTAAGCCACGGGACAGGACTAGAGGGTCATTAGTCCCGGTCCGTGGCTTAACCCGCGACTAAAGACCCCCCTCCCCCCCATTTAGTCGCGGGTTATGCCAGGGCCCGGGACTAATGAGTTTTTTCGGTTTCTTGTGTAACATCCTCAAAATCATGTTTCAAACTTATGCATATCATCCATGCATCCATGAGCATATGAATTTCATTTCAAACAAATCAATTCAAAACAGAAGCATTTGTGCTTATTATTTTATGTAGGTTTGCTCAAGCCTTAGTGCTATCTTCCAATGAGAAGAATACTTGTTTTGATTCAGTAAAGTTTGTTTATTCAAACTTAGGCACCACCAAAAGTTTGAACAAATTTCAAAACAAAATGAATAATAAAACCAATATTATGCCTACTGAATATATATCATAAAGGCTTGGTTTTATTTTTAGTTTCTTCTGATCAAAATGTTTGGTTTGGACAGTAGTGTTGGGCACACATTTGAGTGCAAGGTTACAGTATAAGAACCTAGGGAAGATTTGAATTCAAACTCATTTGATTTGGATTTGAAAAACATTTCAGAAAATCAAAACAGAAAAAGAAAAGGAGAAAAGAAATAGAAAAGGGCCAGCGCTACCTATCTGGCCCAACTACTAATCTAGCCCACTAAGCCCACCCGGGGTCCTTCTTTCTCTCGCTCACCCGCAGACACACCCCCAGAGTCACTGACCACACGACCCCACCCCCTCGCTGTTTAAACCCGCTGACGAGTGGACCCTGCGACCACGTCGTCGCCATTACCTGCGCCAATTCTCCATTGCGTGCTTAATTGCCATTGATTCGCCGCGCAATCCTCGCCCCCGCTCTGGCTATAAGATCCCCTCTGCACCGCGGCCATTTCCCCTCACCAAGCGCCACCTCTACGCCCCCAGGCTGCCCGCAATTACCTCTACACCGCCGCAGACAGAGCAACTCCGGCAGGCGATTCCGGTAAGCTCCGACCGCCTCGCCGTCTCTGGTTCAAACGAGCGTGACCGCCATGTCCTTGTGCATCTGCTAACACCCCTGGTTTGCCTTCTCGTGACCCAGGTCGTCGTTCTCGTTCACGCCCGCAACCACCAGCGCCACCGCTCTACTCCGACGAGCAATAGCGGTAAGAACTAAGCGCCCCTTGCCTTCCCTTTGGTACCATCTTGTTCTCCAGACACTTGCGCATCTCCTAAACCCTCTACCTTGTGCTAGGACGACGCAGAACCTCGACAACGACCTCGACAGCAAGCGACAGACGCCGCCCGCAACTCCGACGAGCCCCAGCGACCGTGTCCGTGCGCCCCTTGCCAAGCCGCCACCAGGTTGAGCATCAGCACGTCGTCGCGTCTCTGGTAAGCGTCTCCAACAACCCCCTAGCTACCTGTAGCGCCGCGCCGCCGTAGGCCGAGCTCGCCGCCGCCAGTAGCCACCGCCAGCGCCGCCCAACTTTGGTCGCTTGATCCAGAGCCGTCAGATCTAGATCTAGCGTACAGGATTAGATCACTTAACGAATCGTAACGAGTAGATCTGAGTCGTGCGGTTTAAGTAGATCTAACGGCTCAGAAGCGTGATCCTACGTGAAGTGGTACGGGCCAATGAGAATAAGACGCGTGGCAGCAGTTAGAGTTTAAAAACAGAATTTGAATCTATTAGATATTTAAATTTGTTTTGGCTATAACTTTTGATCCCCACGTTAGAATTTGACAAATTTTATACCGTTGGAATCAGGAGAGCAAGCTCTTTCTAAATATGAAATGTTTTTAATGTTTTGCTTCTGTTAAAATGATTTTATTTGCAGAAACTTTTGTAGGGCTAATTTGAGTATATGAAATGTTTAGGAAATAATTTAGGGTTTAAATAATTGTTGTTTGGCAAGATTTTAACTTGTTATTGAACCAGTACTGTTTACTTGATTTGTTGAGTTTTAAAAATCATCACATATCATTTTGCATGCATGCATATTTTTGATTGTATATGCTTTGTATGTGATTGTGGCTATGATTCTTTGTGTAAATTTTGGTGCTAGTGATTGTGATTGTGAGGAGTGTAGCTACTCTCCAAACTACCAAGGCAAGTGGTACTTCTCGAATATTTTTATCCCATGTTTTATACTAAGCATTAGAGATATTTTGCTAAGTCTTGCATGTTATTATTTTGCTTATATACCATGTTAGGAAATCCTAGTAGTTGTAGAATTGCTAGGGAATTTCTAAGTTAAGTATTATCTATGCCATGCTTAGCCTAGCTAGTAGCAAACAAGGGTTGGTGAAATATACATGCTATGATGAAAATATTTCTAAGTCTTTGGACTTGTGTTTTGCCTAATAAAACAACTAAGTTAATAAAACACCTGGGTGGAATGGAAGGAATGGTTTGTGTTAAGTGGTTACACAAGGCCAAGGGACTGGTGAACCTTGTGTATCTCACTTGTGGAAAGCCACCCAGGAACAAAGAGATTTTTAGAGGCCAAGTGTTAAGAAGCTTCTAGTGCAGCCACTTGGCAATATGGGCTCTGCCAGGATCACAT
Organism: Avena insularis; assembly: GCA_023614405.1. Classification (NCBI taxonomy): domain Eukaryota; kingdom Viridiplantae; phylum Streptophyta; class Magnoliopsida; order Poales; family Poaceae; genus Avena; species Avena insularis. Next base: position 11,211 of record JAJUPC010000839.1, read on the forward strand.
AGGTTGCTAGAACTTAGCCATCTGGACAGTTGGTGGTAGTGGGATGATAGGTTGGAACGCGTCCATTTGGTCTAAGGGAAAGCTTCTGAAAGGTCTTGTCTTGGTGAAAATCAAGGCTTGTGGGGAAAGTGCACAACCTCTGCAGATGGAAAAATCTAAGTACTTAGCCAAGTCCATGGTAATGGACAACTTGAGCATGAAGACATGGAAGCTATCAAGAATCTCCTCATCCCAATTTCTAAGTAAAAACTGGTGGGTGAACAAGGGTGAAGGACCTCAATGTCTATTGGTGGTTCCTTGAGAAAAGTTTTGACAAAGAAAAACTTAGTGTTTTCAACTAATAGGCAAAACCTATTTTGAGCAAAGCAAGCCAAGCTACACTTAGCCAAATTGCATGTAGTATCTAGTCCACCTAAATTATACTAAGGTATCACTTGCCAATACTATTCCAATGTATTGACCCTCTGTGGCTGTAACTTGCGATGTTGCAGGTTACTCTGATGAGGATTAGGTGTCATGAGTCTACACTCAACATGTTTGCCTGTGGCACATGAAGATGAAGACTTTTATTTATTTACTTATTCCAAACTCTTGTACTAGGCCTGTGGCCTTGGAGTTGTAAAGACTATGTTTATCTCGGAATGATAATAATGACCTGTGTATCTGTGTACTTCATCTTAAACTGTGGATGCTAGCATTGATCTAGGGACTAGCATTGCAATCACAGGGATCCTTTTCCTTTACAAAGGAGGGATCTTACAGATGGACGAAGGAGTGGAATACTGGTGGGTGCAACTTCACTTGTATAAAAACAAGGAAGACAACCACCAGGAAAAAGGATTCTGCATGTTCACCAATTCAGTGGTGCACACTACATTCTTTGAATCAGCAAGGGATGCAGCTTGGAAGACCATCAAAGAACTTGGTGATAGAGTCAAGTGCAGAATGCTCAACCTCCAAAATGATCTAAAGGAAGAGAAGAAACATACCCAAGAGTTGGAAGCTACCAACCAAACCTTAATAGGAGACATTATAGACTTAGTGATGGAGTCATGTGAGCAAGATAGATTGATTGCTTCTAGAAACATTGTGTTAGCCAATAGATCCAGTGAGATAGGATTGTAAACGTACTTCGTTAGTTGGACCACCACTTATCACCTTATTTTCCAAATGTTGCTTTAAAAATAAGTTGAACCTTGGTTATTGTAATGAATCCATGTGTGCCATGACTTGTGTGTTTTGATTTCCAAGGATATGTATGTGATGTTTTGCCTTGTGTATTATCTTGAATTGTGTTGTCCTAACTTTTTCTATCCTATAAATAGATGCCTACTGTTACCTTCAGCACTGTTGAGGAGTTCCAGGGAACTCGCTTTGGTCCTCGTATTGTTGAGCTTACTACTTTGCTCAATCTCCCTCTTCCTACCATCATGGTGCTTTCCCTCACCAAGTTTGAGAGGAAAGACCTTTGGGGCTTCAAGGTCAACCAGCCCGGACGCCAGACAGAGCCTACCACGGAGGCCATCATCTTCAAGCTCATGCATGATGACAAGGAGAGAGGCCTTGAGGTAGTCATGCAGGATCTGATAGGACGTCTGCTAGGGAGACACTCCCGACAGGTTAGAGGTACTCACTTCCACGTCTTCGGTAGACGTGATGAGGATGGAGAGTCCATCGACTTTGAGGACGATTCGAGGGACACAGCAGAGCCGATTCGTCTATACCTCCAGGACTTGGAGTCTCTCATTAGGCACGTGGACACTAACAGGACCAACGTCATGCTCAACAATGACGAACTCCAAGTGCAGCTTCGCGAGAAGGACAAGCTCTTCGCGGAGCAAGATGAGATAGTCAAGGAGATGGAGGCGAAGTTCGAGAGCCAGGACATAAAGTTCAAGAGTCAGGAGAAGCGGGTCCAGGATAGGAACAAGAAGATCCGGGACATGACTGAAGAACTGCAGTCCAAGGACTTCGAGCTCGAGCATCAGCAGACGGTGATTGAGAGGCTTCGTTCCCAGAAGAGGGCTCTCAAAGCCAAGATAGAGACCTTGACCACCAGTGTCGAGGAATACAAGACCACAATGGAGAACGCAGGTCTTACCTTTGTCGAGGAGGAGGTTGATGCCGATGAGTAGAGTTGACTACTCATTTATCATTTATTATCGTACTTGTTGATTGGGAACTTGTTATTTGACCATCCGACATGTGGATGGCTTGCTATTTGTGTGCGTTTTACTTTACGAACTTGTTATCTGGTTGTTGAACTTTTATCATTATGTTGCATGCTTTGTGATTGTTTATGTGATGTATTGTGCATGAAAGCATCTATGGGTATCTCATTCTTATCTCTATTGAACCAACCACAGATGCCTCCTCGTCGTGCAAATCCCAACCCCAACAACAACAACATCACACCAGAAATGCAGCAAATGATGACCGCTCAAACTCAACTGATGCAAATGATGACGATGCTCATCCAGAACCAAAACAATAACAACAACAATAACAATAACAACAACCCACCGGGTTTTGATATTCTTACCAGGTTCTTGAGATTGAGGCCAGCAAAGTTCTCATGAACGACTAATCCCATGGTGGCCAATGATTGGCTATGCTCTGTGAACAAGGACTTGGTAACTATGGGCTGTACTGATGCAGAAAAGGTCAGATTTGCAGCACACTTGCTGGAAGGACCAGCCGCCACTTGGTGGGATAACTTCCAGATCACCACTCCCATAGAAGATGTGACATGGGCTATCTTTGAAGATGGCTTCCGTACTGCTCATATCTCATCTGGAGTGATGAGTCTGAAAAAGAAAGAGTTTCATAACCTAAACCAGCGCCACCGCGGCATGGCTGAATATATTGAGGAGTTCAACAATCTGGCGCGATATGCACCAGATGAAGTTGACACTGATGCTAAGAGGAAGGAAAAGTTCCTCGAAGGGTTGAATGATGAGCTGAATCTGCAGTTGGTTGTGGCCTATGTTCCCACTTATCAGTCTCTCTGTGACAAGGATGCTATTTTGGAGAACAAAACAAAGCAAGTTGAAAGCAGGAACAGAAAGCACTCAGACAAGGACATCTCGGGATCGTCTCACAAACGTTCCCATTATGACGATAGTGGAAGCTCAGGATCCCACAAGCATGGGAAATTCAACAAGCACCACAACCACAACCGTCATGACAACAAGCATCACCGCAGTCATGACAATGACAAGTACAAGAACCACAAGGCTGGATACAATAGCCACCACAGTGGTAATGGAAGTGGAATTGGAAGCCACCAAAAAGGACATAAGTCAGGTTGAATGCTTCAAGTGCAAGAAGATGGGGCATTATGCAAATGAATGCCCAGAGAAGAAAGTTGAAGGACCCAACAAGCCCAACCCTTTTCAAAAGGGACAGGTGAACCACATCAATGTGGAGGAAATCTATGAGGAGCCTGATGCTGTTGCTGGTAAGTTCAAACTCAATTTTGTTCCAGTATTTGTTCTCTTTGATACTGGTGCATCTCATTCATTCATATCAAGAGCATTTGTTGAAATAAATGAACTTCCGATAGAAACTATTGGGTGTCCTATAAAAGTAAGTTCTCCTGGTGGAGAAATGATAGTGAATTCAGGATGTCATGATCTAGTCATAGAGTTTGGGAAGTATAAGTTTCGCGTTAACTTAATAATCCTAAACTCCCAAGGATTGGATGTCATTTTGGGAATGGACTAGATGACTAAGCACAAGGGAGTGATGTACTGTGCCAACCATATTGTCTCACTCACAACTCCAGAAAATAAAAGGATCATATTCAAGACCAACTTTGAAGCAAGGAGTATGCTAAATCTCTTAAGGGGGTTAGAATAGACAGTGTGCCAATCGTGAGTGAGTATCCGGATGTGTTTCCGGAAGAATTGCCGGGAATGCCACCAGATAGGGATGTGGAGTTTCTTATAGATTTGCTACCAGGATCTGGGCCAATAGCAAAGAGACCATATAAGATGTCAGTTGATGAACTGAAGGAACTCAAGAAACAACTTGGAGAACAGTTGCAGAAAGGATTTATTCAACCAAGTTCTTCATCTTGGGGATCCCTAGTTTTGTTCGTGGAGAAGAAAGATAGAAGTCAAAGGTTATGCATAGATTACCGTTCACTCAACGAGGTGACTATCAAGAACAAATATCCTTTTCCTAGAATCAATGACTTGTTTGATCAGCTAGAAGGAGCTTGTGTATTCTCAAAGATTAATCTCCGGTCAGGCTATTTTCAACTCAAGATAAGAGAACAAGACATACCCAAGACAGCTTTCACCACAAGGTATGGATTATATGAGTATACCGTGATGCCATTTGGTTTGACCAATGCTCCAGCATACTTTATGAATATGATGAACAAGGTGTTCATGGAATTCCTTGACAAGTTTGCTGTCGTTTTCATCGATGACATTTTAGTCTACTCCAAGAGCAAAGAAGAGCATGAAGGACATTTGCGTTTGATACTTGAGAAGTTAAGAGAGCATAAACTTTATGCCAAATTCAGCAAGTGTGAATTCTGGTTGAATGAAGTTGGTTTTGTTGGACATGTTATGACAAAGGATGGTGTAGCAGTTGATCCTGCTAAGGTTTTGGCTGTAACCTAATGGGAATCTCCCAAGTTAGTGAAAGAATTTCGTAGTTTCCTTGGCTTAGCAGGTTACTACAGGAGGTTCATTGAATATTTCTCCAAGGTAGCTAAGCCCATGACGGAATTGCTAAAGAAAGACAAGAAGTTTGCTTGGTCTGAAGGTTGTGAACTCAGCTTTCAGGAATTAAAGAAGAGACTTGTGACAGCACCAGTCTTGTGTTTGCCAGACTTGGAAAAAGACTTTCAGGTGTATTGTGATGCATCTCATCATGGTTTGGGTGCAGTACTTATGCAAGAAGGAAAAGTTGTGGCGTATGCGTCGAGACACTCAAAACTCATGAAGTGAATTATCCTACTCATGATTTAGAGTTAGCCTCTGTTATCCATGCACTCAAAACATGGAGGCACTATCTTTTGGGAAAGCGTTGTGAAGTGTTCACAGATCACAAGAGTTTGAAGTATATCTTCACCCAGAAGGAAATTAATATGAGACAAAGAAGATGGCTAGAACTCATCAAGGACTATGACTTAAGTTTGCAATACCATCCCTGTAAAGCAAATGTTGTAGCGGATGCCTTAAGTCGTAAGGTTTTTGTAAATGGCCTTACCAAAGGAGAATTGCCAGATGATTTGTGTGCCCAATTTAGAGATCTCAGATTAGAGATTGTGCCTGAAGGACATCTCATGTCTTTGGATGTTCAACCCACTTTGCTGGACAAGATCAAAGAAGCCCAGAAGATTGATAAAGAAATTGAAGAGATTAAAGAAAATATTGGCAAAGGAAAAGCCAAAGGGTTCCATAAAGACGAAAAGGGTACTTTATGGCATGGGAAACGTATCTGTGTTCCACAAGATCCAGAGATTCGGAAACTGATTTTGCAAGAAGCACACAACTCTCAGTATTCCATTCATCCGGGTAACACCAAAATGTACATGGACATGAAGGAAAGATTTTGGTGGAATAATCTCAAGAAGGACATTGCCAAACATATTGCTTTGTGTGATGTGTGTAGTAGAGTGAAAGCGGAACATCAGAAACTTGCAGGTTTGCTCCAACCACTACCTATTCCTGATTAGAATTGGGACAAGATTGGTATGGATTTCATTACCGGATTACCAAGGACCCGGTCAGGATACGATTCTATTTGGGTAGTAGTGGATCGCCTAACTAAAGTGGCTCATTTCATACCCGTGAAGACAACCTATACAAGTGCTAAGTTGGCTAAGATCTACATGAGTAGAATTGTATGTCTACATGGAGTGCCAAAAAGCATTGTGTCTGATAGGGGAACTCAATTCACATCCCATTTTTGGAGACAGCTACATGAGTCCTTGGGAACGAGGTTGGAGTTCAGCACTGCTTTTCATCCTCAAACTGATGGACAGACAGAAAGAACTAATCAGATTCTTGAAGACATGTTGAGGGCCTGTGCCCTAGACTACGGAGCCAGTTGGGACGAAAGTCTGCCCTACGCAGAATTTTCGTATAACAACAGCTATCAAGCCAGCATTGAGATGGCACCGTTTGAGTTTGTCTACGGAAGAAAGTGTACCACCCCATTGCTATGGAATGGTGTGGGAGAAAGAAGTTTATTCGGACCAGAACTTATCAAAGAAGCCGAAGAGAAGGTCAAGTTGGTTAAGGATAGATTGAAGATAGCACAGTCCCGACAGAAAAGCTACGCAGATCCTAAGCGTAGAGAAGTCACCTACGAAGTCGGTGATAGAGCTTATCTTAGAGTGTCACCACTTCATGGAGTGAAGAGGTTCGGAGTCAAAGGAAAATGGGCCCGAAGATATGTGGGACCATTCAAGATTCTGAGTCGTAAAGGAGAAGTTGCCTATGAAATTGAACTACCAGAATCTCTGTCAGCTGTTCATAATGTGTTTCATGTGAGTCAGCTTAAGAAATGTCATCCAGAAATGGAAGAAACTTCTTTGAAGGATACTATACCTTTGGAAGAGGTTCAGTTGGAAAGTGCTCTTACTTATGAGGAGAAACCTATCAAGATTCTTGAGACTGCAAAAAGAGTCATACGGACTAAGACTATCAAGTTTTGCAAAGTGCAGTGGAATCATCATTCCGAAGAGGAAGCAACATGGGAAAGAGAAGATGATCTTCGGAAAGACCACCCTCGCCTATTTGCTAGCCAACCCGAATCTCGAGGGCGAGATTCACCTTAAGGGGGTTAGATTTGTAACATCCTCAAAATCAAGTTTCAAACTTATGCATATCATCCATGCATCCATGAGCATATGAATTTCATTTCAAACAAATCAATTCAAAACAGAAGCATTTGTGCTTATTATTTTATGTAGGTTTGCTCAAGCCTTAGTGCTATCTTCCAATGAGAAGAATACTTGTTTTGATTTAGTAAAGTTTGTTTATTCAAACTTAGGCACCACCAAAAGTTTGAACAAATTTCAAAACAAAATGAATAATAAAACCAATATTATGCCTACTGAATATATATCATAAAGGCTTGGTTTTATTTTTAGTTTCTTCTGATCAAAATGTTTGGTTTGGACAGTAGTGTTGGGCACACATTTGAGTGCAAGGTTACAGTATAAGAACCTAGGTAAGATTTGAATTCAAACTCAATTGATTTGGATTTGAAAAACATTTCAGAAAATCAAAACAGAAAAAGAAAAGGAGAAAAGAAATAGAAAAGGGCCAGCGCTACCTATCTGGCCCAACTAATAATCTAGCCCACTAAGCCCACCCGGGGTCCTTCTTTCTCCCGCTCACCAGCAGACAGACCCCCAGAGTCACTGACCACACGAACCCACCCCCTCGCTGTTTAAACCCGCTGACGAGTGGACCCTGCGACCACATCGCCTTCGTCAATCACGCCACAGCGCGCCCGGCCGCTCGCTCGCCGTTACCTCGCCGCTGTTACTACTGCTTACCATTGATTCGTCACAATCCTCGCCCCGGCTATAAGATCCCTCGCACCGCGCCATTTCCCTCACCAAGCGCCACCTTACGCCCCAGCGCTGCATGATTACCTCTACACCGCCGCAGACAGAGCAACTCCGGCAGGCGATTCCGGTAAGCTCCGACCGCCCCGTCGTCTCTGGTTCAAACGAGCGTGACCGCCATGTACTTGTGCATCTGCTAACACCCTGGTTTGCCTGCTCGTGACCCAGGTCGTCGTTCTCGTTCACGCCCGCAACCACCAGCGCCGCCGCTCGACTCCGACGAGCAATAGCGGTAAGAACTAAGCGCCCCTTGCCTTCCCTTTGGTACCATCTTGTTCGCCAGACACTTGCACATCTCCTAAACCCTCTACCTTGTGCTAGGACGACGCAGAACCTCGACAACGACCTCGACAGCAAGCGACAGACGCCGCCCGCAACTCCGACGAGCCCCAGCGACCGTGTCCGTGCGCCCCTTGCCAAGCCGCCACCAGGTTGAGCATCAGCACATCGTCGCGTCTCTGGTAAGAATCTCCAACAACCCCCTAGCCACCTGTAGCGCCTCGCCGCTGTAGGCCGAGCTCGCCGCCGCTAGTAGCCACCGCCAGCGCCCCCAGTTTTGGTCGCTTGATCCAGAGCCGTCAGATCTGGATCTAGCGTACAGGATTAGATCACTTAACGAATCGTTACGAGTAGATCTGAGCCGTGCGGTTTAAGTAGATCTAACGGCTCAGAAGCGTGATCCTACGCGAAGCGGTAGGTCCAATGAGAACAAGACGCGTGGCAGCAGTTAGAGTTTAAAAACAGAATTTGAATCTATTAGATATTTAAATTTGTTTTGGCTATAACTTTTGATCCCCATGTTAGAATTTGACAAATTTTATACTGTTGGAATCAGGAGAGCAAGATCTTTCTAAATATGCAATGTGTTTAATGTTTTGCTTCTATTAAAATGATTTTATTTGCAGAAACTTTTGTAGGGCTAATTTGAGTATATGAAATGTTTAGGAAATAATTTAGGGTTTAAATAATTGTTGTTTGGCAAGTTTTTAACTTGTTATTGAACCAGTACTGTTTACTTGCTTTGTTGAGTTTTAAAAATCATCACATATCATTTTGCATGCATGCATATATTTTTGATTGTATATGCTTTGTATGTGATTGTGGCTATGATTCTTTGTGTAGATTTTGGTGCTAGTGATTGTGAGGAGTGTAGCTACTCTCCAAACTACCAAGGCAAGTGGTACTTCATGAATATTTTTATCCCATGTTTTATACTAAGTATTAGAAATATTTTGCTTAGTCTTGCATGTTATTATTTTGCTTATATACCATGTTGGGAAATCCTTTTAGTTGTAGAATTGCTAGGGAATTTCTAAGTTAAGTATTATCTATGCCATGCTTAGCCTAGCTAGTAGCAAACAAGGGTTGGTGAAATATACATGCTATGATGAAAATATTTCTAAGTCTTTGGACTTGTGTGTTCCTTAATAAAACAACTAAGTTAATAAAAAACCTGGGTGGAATGGAAGGAATGGTTTGTGTTGAGTGGTTACACAAGGCCAGTGGACTGGTGAACCTTGTGTATCTCACTTGTGGAAAGCCACCCAGGAACAAAGAGACTTTTAGAGGCCAAGTGTTTAGAAGCTTCTAGTGCAGCCACTTGGCAATATGGGCTCTGCCAGGATCACATAGGTTGCTAGAACTTAGCCATCTGGACAGTTGGTGGTAGTGGGATGATAGGTTGGAACGCGTCCATTTGGTCTAAGGGAAAGCTTCTGAAAGGTCCTGTCTTGGTGAAAATCAAGGCTTGTGGGGAAAGTGCACAACCTCTGCAGATGGAAAAATCTAAGTACTTAGCCAAGTCCATGGTAATGGACAACTTGAGCATCAAGACATGGAAGCTATCAAGAATCTCCTCATCCCAATTTCTAAGTAAAAACTGGTGGGTGACAAAGGGTGAAGGACCTCAATGTCTATTGATGGTTCCTTGAGAAAAGTTTTGACAAAGAAAAACTTAGTGTTTTCAACTAATAGGCAAAACCTATTTTGAGCAAAGCAAGCCAAGCTACACTTAGCCAAATTGCATGTAGTATCTAGTCCACCTAAATTATACTAAGGTATCACTTGCCAATACTATTCCAATGTATTGACCCTCTGTGGCTGTAACTTGTGATGCTGCAGGTTACTCTGATGAGGATTAGGTGTCATGAGTCTACACTCAACATGTTTGCCTGTGGCACATGAAGATGAAGACTTTTATTTATTTACTTATTCCAAACTCTTGTACTAGGCCTGTGGCCTTGGAGTTGTAAAGACTATGTTTATCTCTGGAATGACTGTAATAATGACCTTTGTATCTGTGTACTTCATCTTAAACTGTGGATGCTAGCATTGATCCAGGGACTAGCATTGCAATCACAGGGATCCTTTTCCTTTACAAAGTAGGGATCTTACAGCTTGGTTTTCGCACGCGCACGCACCCTCTAGTCTCGGGTCCAGCCACGACCCGCGACTAGTTTACTTTTTGTAAATTTTCTTTTTTAATTCAAATCAAATATAAAACTTTGGAAAATCATATCTTTTATTGTAATAATCCAAATAAAACAAATAATATGTCTATTATTATCAGAAAAATATAAAGAATCTTAATATAATATCCATTTATCTGTTTGCATCATTTATAAATTATTTCATTTGTAAATTTCTTTTTTTAATTCAAATCAAATATAAAACTTTGGAAAATCATATCTTTTATTGTAAAAATCCAGATAAAACAAATAATATGTCTATTATTATCAGAAAAATATAAAGAGTCTTAATATAATATCCATTTATCTGTTTGCATCATTTATAAATTATTTCATTTCTAAATTTCTTTTTTAATTCAAATCAAATATAAAACTTTGGAAAATCATATCTTTTGTTGTAAAAATCGAAATAAAACAAATAATATGTCTATTATTATGAGAAAAATATAAAGAATCTTAATATAATATCCATTTATCTGTTTGCATCATTTATAAATTATTTCATTTGTAAATTTCTTTTTTTAATTCAAATCAAATATAAAACTTTGGAAAATCATATCTTTTATTGTAAAAATCCAAATAAAACAAATAATATGTCTATTAATATAATATCCATTTAGTCCCGGTTGTAGTCACAAACCAGGACTAAAGATATTTCCTGCCATTTCCCACCGCTTCCCGCCAAGTTTTCTTGCCCTTTCCTTTCTACGAGAGCTTTTAGTCCCAGTTGTAGTCACTAACCGGGACTAAAGATATTTCCCGCCCTTTTCCTCTATATCTAGGGCGATCATGCCATGGCTATCCACACATCCACACCTTCCTCTCTTAAAACAATGGACAACGCCTACTGGGCCATTCTGACCCTCGAGGAGACCGAGGCGCTGTGTGCCTCAAACTACCCTTGTCTGCCGGGCTACCGCCACCGCCGGATGGATCTTTGGCGTTGGAGGGGTTCCTGTCCCTCAAGGTTCCGCACGCTAGGCGGCCATCACGAACTACTTCTACCACGAGCTCACGCCGGAGCAGCGGATGGATCCCTAGTGTGATCCCGACAACTACGACACCTGGAATGCCTTCTTCGCTAATAGGCAGGAAAGGAAGCTCGCCAGGTACGAGGGTGATGGACCGCCCCCGGTGAACCACAACGAAGCCGGCCGTCGTCTGTGGTGGGCGAACTGTACTATCATCGGAGTTATGTGCTACATCGCCAGGGGAGACCATCCTTGCATGCGGTGCCCACGAGTCCACCCGCCATAGAGCCACAAAAAGGCCCCACACCAGCCCGGCGGTAGTGGCATCGTCTTCTAGGAGACCCCTCCCCCGCCTGCCGTGAATCCGAGGCTGGAATGGCCCCTGGTATATGCCATGGCTGGGCGGAGGATCCCCGGAGTGGCAGGTGACGATGACGATGATGATGACGATGACGAAGAAGACCCTGAAGCTGCATACTATAGGACTAGACATGATTATGACTAAAGGGGGCAGCTTTAGTCCTGAGTGTTAGCTAGTCCCGGTTTGTCCTGGTTTTTAATATTAATAAATGTCTTGAGTGTTACCTAAATATGAAGATGTTGTATTTAGAAGAAAAGGCCTATAAATAGAGCAGGCTGGATCGAGCAGCCTATAAATAGAGGGAAATGCCTATAAAGAGAGGGTTCATCTTTAGTCCCGGTTGGAGAAACCAACCGCGATCAAGGATTATGCGCAGACTGGCCAGCAACACTAATAATAGGGGTGAGTGTTTACATTATGTCGCATGGTTGTACCTTGTCCCGGATGGTGTCACCAACCGGGACTAAAGATGAACCTTTAGTCCCGGTTGGAGACACCAACCGGGACAAAACATGAGTCAGCACTAATAATAGGGGTGAGTGTCGACATTATGTCGTGAGTGTCAACATATGCCGAGCTGCTTGTACTATAAATACGCATCCTTGTGAGTCCAGTCCTCCAGCCAGTTTGAGGCATCTCCAAGATGGTTTTCGAGAGTAGGGACACCACTACGGCCAGTTTCAGGGAGATGCCGCCGGAGCCCAGTCCTCCGGCATCTCCAAGAAACTGGTCATAGAGGCACTCCCTAATATGTGAAATTAGTTAGCTCCCAGGCGTATTGATCTAGTTAGAGAAGTTACAAGCTGCAAGATGGTTTTCGAGAGCAGGCACACCACTACGGCAAGTTTCAGGGAGATGCCGAGCCCATCCTCCCCATCTCCAAGAAACTGGTCATAGAGGCACTCCTAATATGTGACCTCACGCGTTTGGAGATCAGATCTTAATGGTAAGTATGAATCGACTAAAGGTCCTTTAGTCCCGTTCCAGCCACAAAACGGGACTAACACACTCAAGATTGTTTGCAGACAACACTATAAAAATGGACACATGGAGCATCTTCACTCATAAAATGTTACAATTATTACATATCATTTCTTCGCGTGTGTTCCTTTCTGCTCCCGTCGTATCCATGGAGCATCTTCATTCATGGACCTTAAAAGTAGGTCCATAGTCAAGTTATCATATATCCTCTATGTAACCATAATATGTGGTCTTTGACCCATTGTTGTCTGTTGCATCAAAGCGGACACCACTGTTTTGGTTGGTGCTCTTTTTATCTTGGGCTATCGTGTAAAATGTATACCCATTTATCTCGTACCCTTGGAAAGTCGATATAGTCGAAGATGGTGACCTAGATAACAAGTATAGCTGATCTCCAAGAGTGTTATTTTTTTATGAGATGTTGCAACCAACCGCTAAAACTCTTCATGTGTTCATCTCTAATCCAAGAGTCATGCTTTCAAGGGTTGTTGGAGCGTAAGATTTTCTTGTGTTTCTCAATATATGGGGCTGCTATAGGGTTTGCAGCATAAAAAACAAAAAAATTCCTACGATGGGAACTATGTACCAAGATCTATCTACTAGATACAAACAATGGGCGGATGTATATCCATAGATAACATACCCTTGAAGACCGACAAAGCTTAACGAGTTCGACTCGTGGTTGATGTAGACGATCTCTTGCCGATCTCAAGACCGAGAGGAAGTCCTAGCGCCGCAAATCAACAGCGCATCCATGCTCGCACACACGTTCGAGGCACCGAGCAACCTCCGCCTCCTTGCTCCAGCGATGCAGCGGAAGCACAACTCTTTCTTGCCAAATACCGACCGGGAACATGTATCTCGCTAGTCCGAGACCATGGGGGATAAATTCTAGAGGGGGATAGAGATCCTTCACGAGGAGGTGTGAGTGAGAGAGAGAGGAGAGGGGGTGCCTTTTATAGGAGGAGGGGGCACCCAAGGGGGTGGCCGCCGGCCATGGGGGCTGCCCTTCCCCTCCTTCATTCATGTGGGTGGACACTCCACTCACAAAAATCCATTCAAATCCCTCCACTCAAAATCCCACTCAAACATGCCATTAAATTTCCACCAAATTTAATGCAAACTCTCATTAAATAAAACTATTTTATTTTATTCAGAATTTTGTCAATTACTTTAATGACAAACATTCACAAATAACCCCTTGCTAGAATTCCATTTCACATTCATAACCACTTTATGCAATTTCACCCGAAAACCTGTTTCGGTATCTAGTGAAATAAATTCCTGCGCTTGTTCATTCTTTCGGCATGAAACTTTTGCTCCAATTGGATATCGGTGTCTCTGAAGTGTGTCACCCTACGGTTCATGAATAATACGGACATGATCGAGACCCCTCTCGGATCAATAATCAGAAGCGGGATCTGGAGACCCATATTGACTCCCACACATTCAACGATGACTTTCTTGTGATCGTCGGAACCTTTTACGCTAGTATCTTAATCCCTTTGTTTCACGATATATTACATGTCCGAGATTCGATCATCGGTATCTCCATACCTAGTTTGATCTCGTTACTGACATGCACTCTTTTCTCGTTCCCGTGATATAACATTCTAGTGATCAAATCACTTGCTTGCAACCTAACCAATGTGATATCACCGACAGGGCCCAGAGTATATCTATCCGTCATCGGGATGAACAAATTCCACTCTCGATCCATGGGCCTCAACATAACACTTTATTAGTTCTGAATCCATCTTTATAATCACCCTGTTATGGTGTGACGTTTGATGTTATCAAGAAACTCTTCCGGTGTTAGTGATTGACATGATCTCATGGTATAAGGATTAGGATCACTTCGTAAGTTGTTATAGAAATATAAACTCAATGACTTTGATCTTAATGCTATACTTCAGATGAATGTTCATCACACCATTACACTAATGTTGTGATCCTGTTATTAATAACATCCAATGTCCATGATCAGGAAACCTTGATCATCTTGTTAATCAACGAGCTAGTTTATGAGGGAGGCTTAACTAGGAACTTTCTGTTTGTTTATTAAACACACATGTATTAACGTTTCCGTATTAATACAACTATAGCATGCAAAATAGACATCTATCATATACTTGGAATACACATAATAAACACTTTATTATTGCCTCTCAGGGCATATTCCCCTCAGTCTCCCACTTGCACAAGAGACAATAATCTAGTTACATAGTGATAAATCTAACACCCAATGAGTTCTGGTGTTGATCATGTTTTGCTCTAGGGAGAGTTTTAGTCAACGGATCTACTGCATTGAGATCCGTGTGTACTTTACAAATCTTTATATCTCCATCCTTGACATGCTCGCGGATGGAGTGAAACCGGCGCTTAATATGCTTGGAATGCTTGTGAGACCTTGGCTCTTTGGCATTGGCAATGGCACCATTGTTGTCACAATAGATCACCATTGGGTCCAACGCGTTTGCAACCACTCCTAGTTCGGATATGAACTCCTTCATCCAAACTGCTTCCTGAGCCGCTTCCGAAGCAGCAACATATTCAGCCTCCGTTGTTGATCCCGCCACCACAGGTTGTTTGGAGCTTCTCCAACTAACCGCTCCGCCATTCATGAGAAACACTTATCCAGATTGATACTTAGAGTCATCCGGATTGGTGTCAAAGCTAGCATCAACATAACACTTAGCGATGATCTCTTCTTCACCTTCGTATACAAGAAAAATATCCTTAGTTCTTCGTAAGTACTTAAGGATATTGTTGACCGCTATCCAGTGTTTCGAACCTAGATCCTATTGGTACCTACTAGTCAAACTAATAGCATGTGCCACATCCGGTCTTGTACACAGCATGGCATACATTATAGAGCCTATGGCCGAAGCATAGGGGACTTTGTCCATTATCTCTCTTTCTTCCGCCGAAGCCGGAATTTGAGTCTTACGCAATGTCTTGCCTTGCAACATAGGTAAGAACCCCTTCTTACTTCCGTCCATTTTAAAGTTTCTTTAAAATCTTATCAAGGTATGTACTTTGCGATAGCCCTATTAGGCGCCTAGATCTATCTCTGTAGATCTTTATGCCTAATATGTATGACGCTTCACCTAGGTCCTTCATTGAAAATTTGCTATTTAGATAACTTTTAACACTGTTTAAAAGATCTATATCATTTCCGATCAATAATATGTCATCCACATATAATATCAGAAATGCCACATTGCTCCCACTCACTTTCTTGTAAATACAAGCTTCTCCATAAGTTTGGACAAATCCAAACTCTTTGATCACCTCATCAAAGCGGAGATTCCAACTTCGTGATGCTTGCTTCAATCCATAGATGGATCGCGGAAGCTTGCACACCTTGTTAGCATACTTAGGATCGACAAAACCCTTTGGTTGTATCATATACAACTCTTCTTCAATATTACCATTGATAAACGCGGTTTTGACATCCATTTGCCATATCTCATAATCGAAATATGCAGCAATTGCTAACATAATGCTAACTGATTTTAGCATCGCTACGGGAGAGAATGTCTCAACTCCTTGAATTTGTCGAAACCCCTTTGCGACAAGTCGAGCTTTATAGACGGTCACATTACCATCAGCATCAGTTTTCCTTTTGAAAATCCATTTGTTTTCCACGGCCTTTCGGCCGTGAGGTAATTCCACCAAGTTCCAAACATGATTTTCATACATGGATTCCATCTCGGATTTCATGGCTTCTAACCATTTTTTGGAATCTGGGCTCATCATCGCTTCTTCATACGTCGCAGGTTCATCATTTTCATCAACCATGAAATTCATGACAGGATTTCCGTACAGCTTGGGAGCTGCACGCATCGTGCTCGACCTGCGAGGTTTGGTAGTATTCTCTTTTGGAGTTTCATGATCATTATCATTAGTTCCCTCTTCAACTGGTGGAGCCAACTCCGTAATGACTTCCGGTGCTACGCTACTCGCCATAATTTGAAGAGAAGGTTCAATAACCCCTTCGAGTTCTACCTTTCGACTACTCACACCTTTCGCGAGAAACTCTTTCTCTAGAAAGGATCCATTCTTGGCAACAAAAACTTTGCCCTCGGATCTGTGATAGAAGGAATACCCAATAGTTTCCTTAGGGTATCCTATGAAGACGCATTTTTCCGCTTTGGGTTCGAGTTTATCCGGTTGAAGTTTCTTCACATAAACATCGCATCCCCAAACTTTAAGAAATGACAGCTTAGGTTTGTTTCCAAACCACAATTCATACGGTGTCTTTTCAACGGATTTAGATGGTGCCCGATTTAAAGTGAATGCAGCAGTTTAGAGTGCATAACCCCAAAATGACAACGGCAAGTCCGTTAGAGACATCATAGATCGAACCATATGTAATAAAGTACGATTACGATGTTCCGACACACCATTTCGCTGTGGTGTTCCGGCATGTGTGAGTTGTGAAACAATTCCACACTCTTTCATGTGAGTGCTAAACTCGTAACTTAGATACTCACCTCCACGGTCGGACCGTACAAATTTGATCTTTCTATTATGATGATTTTCCACTTCATTCTGAAATTCCTTGAACTTTTCAAAGGTTTCAGACTTGTGTTTCATCAAGTAGATATAACCGTATCTACTCAAATCATCCGTGAAAGTAACAAAATAACGATATCCACCTCGCGCCGACACACTCATTGGACCACATACATCAGAATGTATGATTTTCAATAAATCTGTCGCCCGTTCCATTGAACCGGAAAACGGCGTTCTAGTCATCTTGCCCATAAGGCATGGCTCACATGTATCAAATGATTCAAAATCAAGTGATTCCAAAAGTCTATCCGAATGGAGCTTCTTCATGCGTTTAACGCCAATATGACCTAGACGGCAGTGCCACATATATGCGGATATATCATCATTAAGTTTAATCCTTTTAGCATCAACATTATGAATATGTGTAACATTATCATCGAGATCTAATAGAAATAAACCATTCATCATCGGTGAATGACCATAAAAGATTTCATTCATATAAATAGAACAACCATTGTTCTTGGATTTAAATGAATAACCACTTCGCATCAAACACGATCCAGATACAATGTTCATGCTTAGTGCAGGCACCAGATAACAATTATTCAAGTTTATAACTAATCCCAACGGCAAATGGAGAGGTAGCGTTCCAACGGTGATCACATCAATGCTTGATCCATTGCCGACACGCATCTTGACCTCACCCCTTTCTAGCGGTCGCTTGTTCCGCAGCCCCTGATTCTAGTTACAAATATTAGCAACTGAACCGGTATCAAATACCCAGGTGCTACTGCGAGCACTAGTCAAGTACACATCAATAACATGTATATCATATATACCTTTGTTTGCCTTGCCGGCCTTCTTGTCTACCAAATACTTGGGGCAGTTGCGCTTCTAGTGGCCAGTCCCCTTGCAATAGTAGCACTCGGTATCAGACTTAGGTCCAACTCGGGGTTTCTTTTCAGGAACGGCAACCGGATTTCCGCCCTTACTTCCATTCCGTTTTCCCTTCTTGTATTTCTTGAAACCAGTGTTCCTATTGATCATCAACACTTGATGTTCCATTTTGATCTCCACTTCTGCAGTTTTAAGCATTAACAGAAGCTCGGGGAGAGACTTCTTCATGCCTTGCATATTATAGTTCATCACAAAGCTCTTATAGCTAGGTGGAGAGACTGCAGAACACGATGGATGCCTAAGTCAATGGGAATCGATATTCCCAAGGACACAAGCTTATCGGCGTAACCCGACATCTTGAGTACATGCTCACTAACGGAGCTGTGCTCTTCCATCATGCAGCTAAAGAACTTTTCTGAAGCATTGTAGCTCTCTACAGCAGCATGTGTGTCGAAAATCATTTTCAACTCACCCATTGTATCAAATGCATTGCCGTTTTCGAAACACTTTCGAAGTTCCGGCACTAGCCCATACAATATGCCGCAATGAACTAAGTTGTGGTCCTCCTGACGAGTCTAATAGACATTCTTCTCCTCGTCAGGGGCATCCTCAAAAGGTGGGGCGCTTCTAGCACATATTGCTTTTGTGCAGCAGAGAGGAGAATCCTCAAATTCATGGCCCATTCGGTAAAGTTGCTACCGTTCGTTGCAAGTTTATCTTTCTCCATGAACACATTGAAATTAAAAGCAGGTGGTGCCATCTAAAACAGAATTTCTAAAGTTTAGACTAAGTTTATGATAGATTGAGTTCAACTAATCCATATTACGAATGAACTCCCACTCAAAAACGACATCCCTTGTGCCATTTTGGTTATTACATGAACCAAATCCACTACACCAAGTCCGATCATCACGTGAGTCGGTATAGCTTCAAAGGCGAGCATCAAATGGGCATCATATCTACTATATGACTCATGCTTAACCTTTCGGTCCGTCTTCTGAGGCCATGTCTGTACATGCTAGGCTCGCCAAGTAAGAACCTTAGTATTTGCGTGTGTAACTGTTTTAAACCCGAAATATGGTCGTGGATCCAAGAACACCTGATCATCACGTGATGTCTTGGAGCGATGAAAGCATAATCGGTGCATACTAAAGGAAGAACACATTCTTATCTTGATATTTAAATGAGGGATCATCTTATTATGCTAACAAAGCACTAAACAAGCAATATAATATGCTATCAAACATCACATGTTTATTAGTGGAATGATATGGTTCCCGCATATGATCTCTATCATGTGCATCGTGGTATGATCACTATCATACCTTTATGTGTAAATCCAAGGTCTATGGAGTTTACACGCTATGTGTGTTGTAAGAGTATCATCTCATACTTCTATTTACAACATCACCATATCATAACACTTGCCCAGCAACAATCTAAACTAGACGCCTCTAATTTATCCATTGCAAGTTTTACGTGGCTTAGGGCTTTCGAGATAGAACCGTTCTTACCTACGAACATGAACCACAACGAGGATAACCAAATTGTTGACAACTCGTTGCAAAATAGATATTGACTATAGTAGGAGAGATGACACCGCTAGCCACTTATGCAAACTAGTTGCATGTCAAGCGTGGAACAGGTCTCATGTGCGAGGACATGTAAAGTTTGTCCGGGCCGCTTCATCCCACTATGACACAAATATCCAAAATTACAACTAAGGAGCAACAACATGATCATCATATCCCACATACTCATATGTGTACTACCCGTGTGAAGCATCTACGCATAGATCCGGCTCTGATACCACTGTAGGGTTCGCAACATAGAAAACAAAAATTTCCTATGATGGGAACTATGTACCAAGATCTATCTACTAGATACAAACAACGGGCAGATGTATATCCGTAGATAACATACCCTTGAAGACCGACAAAGCTTAACGAGTTCGACTCGTGGTTGATGTAGACGATCTCTTGCCGATCTCAAGATCGAGAGGAATTCCTAGCGCCGCAAATCAGCAGCGCATCCGTGCTCGCACACACGTTCGAGGCATCGAGCAACCTACGCCTCTTTGCTCCAGCGATGCAGCGGAAGCACAACTCTTTCTTGCCGAATAGCCACCGGGAACATGTATCTCGCTAGTCCGAGACCATGGGGGATAAATTCTAGAGGGGGAGAGAGATCCTTCACGAGGAGGTGTGAGTGAGAGAGAGGAGAGGGTGCCTTTATAGGAGGAGGGCACCCAAGGGGTGGCCGCCATGGGGCCGCCCTCCTCCTTCATTCATGTGGGTGGACACTCCACTCACAAAAATCCATTCAAATCCCTCCACTCAAAATCCCACTCAAACATGCCATTAAATTTCCACCAAATTTAATGCAAACTCTCATTAAGTAAAACTATTTTATTTTATTAAGAATTTTGTCAATTACTTTAATGACAAACATTCACAAATAACCCCTTGCTAGAATTCCATTTCACATTCATAACCACTTTATGTAATTTCACCCGAAAACCTGTTTCGGTATCTAGTGAAATAAATTCCTGCGCTTGTTCATTCTTTCGGCATGAAACTTTTGCTCCAATTGTATGGCAGTGTCTCTTAAGTGTGTCACCCTACGGTTCATGAATAATGCGGACATGATCGAGACCCCTCTCAGATCAATAATCAGAAGCAGGATCTGGAGACCCATACTGACTCCCACACATTCAACGATGACTTTCTTGTGATCGTCGGAACCTTTTACGCTAGTATCTTAATCCCTTTGTTTCACGATATATTACATGTCCGAGATTCGATCATCGGTATCTCCATACCTAGTTTGATCTCACATCGACATGCACTCTTTTCTCGTTCCCGTGATATAACATTCTAGTGATCAAATCACTTGCTTGCAACCTAACCAATGTGATATCACCGACAGGGCCCAGAGTATATCTATCCGTCATCGGGATGAACAAATTCCACTCTCGATCCATGGGCCTCAACATAACACTTTATTAGTTCTGAATCAATATTTATAATCACCCTGTTACGGTGTGACGTTTGATGTTATCAAGAAACTCTTCCGGTGTTAGTGATTGACATGATCTCCTGGTCTAAGGATTAGGATCACTTCGTAAGTTGTTATAGCAATATAAACTCAATGAGTTTGATCGTAATGCTATACTTCGGATGAATGTGCATCACACCATTACACTAATGTTGTGATCCTGTTATTAACAACATCCAATGTCCATGATCAGGAAACCTTGATCATCTTGTTAATCAACGAGCTAGTTTATGAGGGAGGCATAACTAGGAACTTTCTGTTTGTTTATTAAACACACATGTATTAACGTTTACATATTAATACAATTATAGCATGCAAAATAAACATCTATCATATACTTGGAATACACATAATAAACACTTTATTATTGCCTCTCAGGGCATATTCCCTTCAGTCTCCCACTTGCACTAGAGACAATAATCTAGTTACATAGTGATAAATCTAACACAAATCTTTATATCTCAATCCTTGACATGCTCAGAGATGGAGGAAACCGTGCTTAATATGCTTGGAATGCTTGTGAGACCTTGGCTCTTTGGCATTGGAAATGGCACCATTGTTGTCACAATGGATCACCATTGGGTCCAACGCGTTTGCAACCACTCCTAGTTCGAATATGAACTCCTTCATCCAAACTGCTTCCTGAGCCGCTTCCGAAGCAGCAACATATTTGGCCTCCGTTGTTGATCCCGCCACCACAGGTTGTTTAGAGCTCCTCCAACTAGCCGCTCCGCCATTCATGAGAAATACTTATCCGGATTGAGACTTAGAGTTATCCGGATCGGTGTCAAAGCTAGCATCAACATAACACTTAGCGACGAGCTCTTCTTCACCTCCGTATACAAGAAACATATCCTTAGTTCTTCGTACCGCGATTGAGGAAGACCAATCGGCCTAAGGTCAGGAACGAAGTCAACACAAAATTCAATGACCTCCTCTGTTCCATAACCCTTGAGATGCTTCCTTCGGCCTAGCATGGTTATGAACATATTTCTTTAAGATTCCCATGAACCTCTCAAAGAAACATATTGTGTAGAAATACAGGACCGAGAATGGAAATCTCTTCGACTAGGTGAACCAGAAAAGGCCATAATATTGAAGAAGGATGGTGGGAACACCTACTCAAAACTGACAAGACATTGGACCACATCATTCTGTAACTGTGGTAGATATTCAGGATTGATTATCTTCTGAGAGATTGCATTGAGAAATGCACATAGCTTCACAATGGGTACTCGAACATTATCTGGTAGAAGCCCCCTCAATGCAATCGGAAGCATTTGCGTCAGAATCACGTGGCGCATGAGACTTTAGGTTTTGGAACTTTTTTCTGCCATATTTATTATTCCCTTTATATTCGACACGAAGCCAGACGGGACCTTAATATTGCTTAGGCATTCAAAAAATATTTCCTTCTCTTGTTTGGTAAGAGCGTAGCTGGCATGACCTTGAACCCATTCTAGATGCAGGCCATCTGGGTCTTTCATATGTTGATGGTCCTTTCGTGCTTCCGGTGTATCTTTTGTCTTCCCATACACGCCCAAGAAGCCTAGCAGGGTCACGCAAAGATTCTTCGTCACATGCATCACATCGATTGCAGAGCGGACCTCTAAGAATTTCCAATATGGTAGCTCCCAAAATATAGATTTCTTCTTCCACATGGGTGCGTCTAGGACCCTTTCCAAAGGTTACCATTTGATCCAAATCTTTGACCATATCAAATATATCAGCACCAGTACGCTCCTTAGGCTTCGTCTGGTGACATGCCGCATCGCTGAAATGCTTGCCTTTCTTTCTTAAGGGATGCTTGGCCAAAAGAAATCGACGATGCTCATTGTATACATTCTTCTTGCAATGTTCCAAATATATACTTCCAGTCTCATCTAAACAGTGTGTGCATGCATTGTATCCCTTGTTTGACTGTCCTGAAAGGTTACTAAGAGCAGGCCAACCATTGATTGTTACGAAAAGCAATGCTCGGAGGTTAAATTCTTCCTGCTTGTGCTCATCCCACACGCGTATCCCGGGTTCGTGCCACAACTGTAAAAGTTCTTCCACTAATGGCCTTAGGTACACATCAATGTCGTTGCCAGGTTGCTTCGGACCTTGGTGAAGGGTTTCGCAGCATGGTAAATCAAAAAAATTCTATGGATGCGAACGGGAAAGCCAAGATCTAATCTAGGAGATGCAAACAACGAGGGGGATTAGATGAGATCTTCATACCCTTGAAGATTCAAGACAGCGAACGCATTTCGGAACATGGGTGATGTAATCGTACTCGCTTCTCCTCCTCGCGATCCGATCCGATCTAACACCGCAAGTGGCGATGCCTCCGAGAGATGCACACGTGCGGCACCTCGACGTCTCCTCCTTCCTCGGTCCAGCAAGTATGGTGGAGAGACGGATTGGATCTACAACGCGACGGCGCGGTGCAATTGGTGGAGAGTTTCTGCAGCAGGGCTTCGCCTACGTGCAGTCGGGAGGGAGAGGAGGAGGGGCAGCAGGGCGTCTAGGGTTAAGGAGGAGGTGTGGGGAGGGGGTGCGCCCCCAGCCCTCTTTATATAGAGGGGTGGGCGGCCAGCCCTAGCCCTCCTCCCCAAGCCCTAGGCCATGCCAAGGAGGAGGAGTGGGGCAAGTTCCCCCTTCTAGAAGCTCCCCTAGGGTTTCCCTAGGTTTGGCCAGCTGGGCCCTATGGGGCCTTGTGCCCTGGCCCAATGCGCCAGGGCACTCCCTCATAGGCCCATGCCCCTCCCGCAGGTGGGGCCACGTTGGTCCCTTCCGAAGGTTCTAGAAGCTTCAGACAATACCGATTAACCAAACAATTCAACTCCAAAACTGCATTGCCTTATATGAATCTTATTCTTCGGACCATTCCGGAACCTCTCGTGATGTCCTGGATCCCATCCGAGACTCCAAACAAAAACTCATAAACCAATTATCCAATCTATCCTAGCGTCGAGACACGTTAAGTGTGTGACCCTTCGAGTTCGAGAATATGCATATGATCTTCTATCAATAATCAACAATGGGTCTCGAAACCCATATTGACTCCACACATTCATCGATGATCATATCGATGAACCACGATGCTAGGATTCAATCAATCCCATATATATATTCCTTCATCTCGCGATATTTTACTTGCGAGATTTGATCGTCGATCATCATACCTAGTTCAATCTGCTCACAACAAGTACTTTACTAGTTCCGTAATCTGATATCACTTTGTGTTCAATCCTTAACCACATGCTTGCAAGCGTGTTGATATCGATTACCGAAAGTGGGCCCAAGTATATCTCTCCGACTTGGGAGGGACAAATCCCATCTCGATACATACAACCCAACAGTACTTTCCGATCACCGAGACACCTTTATGATCACCCTCTCATAGGATGACGCTTGATGACCTCAAAGCTTTCTTCCGATACTGTGGAGTTGTATTATCTCATGGTCTAAGGAATACAATATTTGACATAAGAAAAGCTTCACAAAGATGAACACGATGACACGATCTAATTGTTCGCTTAGTTTGGGTATGTCCATCGATCATTCTCCCAATGACATGATCTCATTATTAATCGACAACTCATGTCTATGGTTAGGAAACCTTAACCATCATTAATCAATGAGCTAGTCCATAGAGGCATACGAGGGACACGGTGATGTTCACAAACCACACAAGTATAAAAGTATCCGCTTAATACAATTCAAGAAAGGAAAATAATCTATATCATGAACAAGAATTATAATAATAACATCTTTATTATTGCCTCTAGGGAATAATTCCAATAGCCTCCCACTTGCACTAGAGTCAATAATCTAGTTTACATTTGTCAACAATCTCACACCCATGGCACTAAGGTGTTGATCATGTTTCTAAGACGTGGAAGAGGTTTAGTCAATGGATCTGCGACATTCAGATCTGTATGTACTTTGCTAATCTTCAGATCTCCATATGCTATATAATCTCAGATTATATGAAACTTGCGATTGATATGCTTGGTCTTTGGATGATATCTTGGTTCCTTAGCGAGTGCTATGGCGCGTTGTTGTCAATAATATCTCCAAAGGTCCAATGCACTTGAACCACGCCAAGCTCAAGGATGAAGTTCCCGATCCAAACTCCTTCGCTTGACGCTCGCAGCCATGTATTTCGCTTTCATCATAGATCCCACGATCACGCTTTGCTTGCAGCTTCTCCAGCTCACAGCTCCTCCATTCAAAATATAAACGTATCCTGTCTGAGATTTAGAATCATCCTTGTCGGTGTCGAAACTAGCATCGATGTAACCTTTTACGACGAGTTGTTCATCACCCCCATAGACTAAGAAAATTTCTTTAGTCCTATTTAGGTACTTTAGGATGTTCTTCACGGCTGTCTAGTGTTCCACTCCTAGATCACTTTGATATCTGCTTGTCAAACTAAGAGCATTGGACACATCCGGTCTAGTACACAGCATGGCATACATGATAGAACCTATGGCCGAGGCATAAGGCACTTTGCTCATAGCTTCTTTCATTTCATCAGAATGGACACCGAGCCTTGCTCAATATCTAACGACAACATAGGCACTAAACCTTTCTTTGCCTTATCCATTCGAACCTTTTCGTAACTTTTTCTAGGTATGTACCGCTTAAAGCTATCAAAGCGCCTTTGTCTATCTCTATAGATTTTGAAGCCCAATATATAAGCAGCTTCCTAGGTCTTTCATTGAAAACACTTGTTCAAATAACTCTTCACATTGTTAAGCATGTTAATGTAATTTCCAATAATCAATATATCATCCACATATAGTACCCAGAAATGTCACCGAGCTCCCACTCACTTTCTTGTAGATACAAGTCAGAGAAATTTGTAACAAATCCAAAGCTCTTGATGACCGATCAAAACAAAGGTTCCAACTCCGAGATGCTTGCTTCACCATAAATGGAACGCCAGTTTGCACACTTTATCAAAGATCCTTAGGATCGACAAAACCTTCGGGTTGCATCATATACAACTCTTCATCAATGTTGCCATTGAGGAACGCAGCTTGACATCCATCTCGCCATATTTCATAATCATGAAACGCAATTGCTAATAAAATCCGAATGGATTTAAACATCGCTATGGGAGAGAAAGTCTCATCGTGAGTCAACACCTTGAACTTGTCGAAACCTTTCGCGACAAGTCGTGCCTTATAAACGTAACATTACCATCCGCGTCTGCTTTCTTCTTGAAAATCCATTTGCACTCAACGGCCTTCGATCACTAGGAGGGTCCACCAAAGTCCATACTTGGTTTTCGCCATGGATCCCAATTCGGATTTCATGGCCTCTAGCCATTTCTCGTAGTCCGGCTCATCATCGCCTCATAGTTCGTAGGTTCACTATCTTCTACCAACAAGACAAATATGACAGGGTTGCTGCATCACTGTGAGGGGCATGCGACCTTGTCGACCAACATTCAAGAAGCGCATCGTCCAAGCTTCATGATCCTTGTCATTAGCTTCCTCTAATGTTGGTGGAGGCGACCGAACAATTTCAGGTGCTGCGCTACTCTCCAACTCAAGAGAAGGTTCAACAACCTCATTTAGTTCTACTTTCCTCCCACTCACTTCTTTCGAGAGAAACTCCTTCTCAAGAAAGGAACCGTTATTTGCGACAAACACTTTGCCTTCGGTTCTGTGATAGAAGGTATACCCAACAGTTTCCTAGGGTATCCTATGAAGACGATTCTCCACTTTGGGTTCGAGCTTATCCGCATCAACTTCTTGACGAGGCTTCGTGATCCCCAAACTTTAAGAAACGACAACTTAGGTTTAGCACCAAACCACAGTTCATACGGTGTCGCCTCAACGGATTTAGATGGTGCCCTATTTAAAGTGAATGCAGCGGTTTCTAATGCATAACCCCAAAATGATAACGGCAAATCAAGAAGAGACATCATTGATCGGACCATATCTAATAGAGTTCGATTCCATGCTCGCATAACACCATTGTGCTATGGTGTTCCGTGGCGTGAGTTGCGAAACGATTCCGCTTGCTTTAAGATGCGTGAGAAAATCATAACTCAAATATTCACCTCCAAGATTGGATCGTAGCAACTTAATCTTTCTGTTACGATGGTTCTCCACTTCATTCTGAAATTCCTTGAACTTTTCAAATGTTTCAGATTTATGTTTCATTAAATAGATATACCCATATCTACTTAAGTCATCGTAAAAGTGAGAAAATAGCGATATCCACACTGTCAAACACTCATCTATCGCATACATCGGTATGTATGATTTCCAACAAGTCCGTTGCTCGCTCCATCATTCTAGAGAATGGGGTTTTGATCATCTTGCCCATGAGGCATGGTTCACATGTGTCAAATGATTCAAAATCAAGAGACTCCAAAAGTCCATTGGATGGAGTTTCTTCATGCGTTTTACACCAATATGACCTAGACGACAGTGCCACAAATAAGTAGTATTATCACTATCTACTTTGCATCTCTTAGCCTCAATGTTATGGATGTGTGTTTCACCCCTTTCGAGATTCAGAAGAAAAAAACCATTCACAGCAGGTGCATGACCATAAAATATGTTACTCATATAAATAGAACAACCATTATTCTCCGATTTAAATGAATAAACCGCCTTGCAATAAACACGATCCGTAAATAATGTTCATGCTCAACGCAGTGTAATAACACTTATTCAGGTTTAAAAGTAATCCCGAAGGTAAAACTAAGGAGGGCGTGATGACGGCCATCACATCAACTCTTGATCCGCTGCCAACGCATCGCCACCTCATCCTCGCAAGTCAGCCGCTCATTCTGTAGCTCCTATTTCGAGTTACAAATATTAGCAATCGAACCAGTATCAAATACCCAGTGCACTACAACGAGGGCTAGTAAGGAAAACATCAATAACATGTATATCAAATATACCTTTGATGGTGCCAGCCTTCTTGTCCGCTAAGTACTTCGGATACCAGCTTCTAGTGACCCTTGTCCTGCAATAGAAGCACTGCTGTCCAGCTTGGGTCCAGACTTGAGCTTCTTCTCAGCAGGGTCAACGCGCTGTCAGCCGCCTTTCTTGAAGGGCTTCTTTGCACCCTTACCTTTCTTGAAGGTGGGGGCTTGTTGACCATCAACACATGATTATCCTTTGATGTCCACCTCCGCAGCCTTAAGCTTTGCGTAAGAGCTCGTGATCGATCGATGGAACCAATCTGATTATGAGTCACTACAAACTTTTGTAGCCGGGAGGAGTGATTGCAGACTGCCAATCTTGAGCTCCTCTGAATCTTGCAGTCCAGCTTGTTCACATGCTGAGTGTAGCCCACATCTTTATGGCGGCTCACTAACGGAACTCCCTTCCTCCATCTTGCGCTTAAAGAATTTCTTAGAGATCTCATATCTCTCGTAACGGGCCTGAGTCTCAAACATAGTTTTCAGCTCCTCAAGAATCTCAAAGGCCTGTGATAGTCTTCAAAACGATTTTGAAGGTCCGATTCCATAGCAAACAACATGGTGCTCTTAATCACACCATAATCATCTTTTGCCGATTGATAGACAGCTTTCTCATCACCGGCATCTACAGAAGGGCGCCACCTAGTGCATTCTCAAGGACATAGTCCTTTTGACCGCCAGAGAGAATGATTCTCGATTATGGAACCGGTTGGTGAAGTTAGACCCATTGTTTCTAAGCTTTTCTTTCTCGTATGTAAACGTTGAAGTTGAAGTTGACTTAGCCATTTGATCTACAATATTTGCAAGTACAAATTAGACTATGTTCATGATAACTAGTTCAACTTAATCAAATTACTAGATGAACTCCCACTAAATTCAACATCCCTCAAGTTGTTTAGTGAACACGCATCCAAATTCACCACAACTAATCCGATCTTCACGAGAAGAGATGTGGCTTCAATGGTGGACAACGGCGTCGATCATATCATTCATATGACTCATGCTTAACCTTTCGGTTCATGTGTTCCGAGGCCATGTCTGTACATGCTAGGCTCGCCAAGTCAAACCCAAGTATTTCCGCCTATGTAAACTGGCTTGCACCCGTTGTATGTGAACGAGAGTCTATAGCACCCGATCATCACGCGATGCTTGGACACATTTAACTTTCGCAATGGTGCATACATGGGGAGAATACGTTTTATCTTGATCTTTAAGAGGAATCATCTTATAATGCTACCGTCACATCTAAGCATAATAAGATACATAAAAGGATAAACATCACATGCATGTAACTTTATGTGACATGGTATAGCCAATCTTCGCACAATGATATCCATCTTGCGCTGTCTACATGATCTCCATCACTCCACTATGATTTCTCCACCACGAATAGCAACTACAACTATTGCTAACTACTTAGCAATAAAGTGAAACTATTACATGCGATAAGAAGTTGGCAATGTGTCATACACAATTATAAACACAACCATATGGATCCTGCCGTTGTGTACTCATCGACATGCAAGTCGTGAAACATTACAAAACATGATCATTGCATACAACATACACATCACATCTTGGGCCATACCATATCATAGAAAACACTCCTCGCAAAAACAAGTTAGACGCCTCTACTTTGTTGTTGCATGTTTTACGGGCTTATGGGAGTAAGCCAAGAAATCCATTCTTATCTACGGAGAGCACAACGGTGATATTATGGTTGCCAAACTCCGTGTAAATCCCATGACAACTATAGTGAGAGAAACTGCATCCACCAGCCGCATGTGTGGCACAAGCCACACGCCAAGTGCGGAGCGGGTCTCATGAACAACGTCACAGGTAAGGTTGGCCTGGACCGCTTCAATCTCACTATCCCGCCATAAGAAGAACACAAAAAAGAGGCTTGCAACAGAAAATATCAACGATGCAACAACCATGTTATGCGTTCTACTTGTGAAACATATCTACGCATAGATCTAGCTCTGATACCACTGAAGCGTTTCGCAGCATAGTAAATCAAAAAAATTCTACGGATGCGAACGGGAAAGCCAAGATCTAATCTAGCAGATGCAAACAACAAGGGGATTAGATGAGATCTTCATACCCTTGAAGATTCCAAACAAAACGGAACGTTTCGGAATGTGGGTGATGTAGTCATTCGCTTCTCCTCCTCGCGATCCGATCGGATCTAACACCGCAAGTGGCCCCTCCGAGATGCACACGCAAGGCACTCGACGATCCTCCTTCCTCGGTCCAGCAAGTATGGTGGAGAGACGGATTGATCTACAACACGATGGCGGTGCACAGAGTTTCGCAGCAGGCTTCGGCCGCAGCCGGGAGGAGAGAGAGAGGAGGGCACAGGGCGGCTAGGGGTTGAGGAGGAGGTGGGGAAAAGTGCCACCATCCCTATTTCTATAGAGGGTTGCTGCCAGCCCCAGCCCCTCCCCAAGCCCTCAGGCCGGCAGCCAAGGAGGGAGGAGTGGGGTGTTCCCCTTCTAGAAGCCCCTAGGGTTTCCCAGGTTTAGCTGGCTGGGCCCTATGGGGCCTTGTGCCCTGGCCCAATGCGGCCAGGGCACTCACTCATAGGCCCATGCCCCTCCCGGCAGGTGGGGGCCACGTTGGTCCCTTCCGAAGGTTCTAGAAGCTTCCGACAATACCGATTAACCCAAACAATTCAACTCCAAAAACTGCATTGCCTTATATGAATCTTTATTCTCCCCACCATTTCTAACCTCTCATGATGTCCCGGATCCCATCCGAGACTCAACAAAAACTCATAAACCAATTATCCAATCTATCATAGCGCCAAGACATGTTATGTGACCCTTCGGTTCGAGAATATGCGCATGATCTTCTATCAATAATCAACAATGGGTCCGAAACCCATATTGACTCCACACATACATCAATGATCAGATCGGATGAACCATGATGCCGTGGATTCAATCAATCCCATGCTTGCAATATTTTACTTGCCCGAGATTTGATCGCTTGTACCGCCATACCTAGTTCAATCTCGTCACGTAAAGTACTTTACTCGTTCGTAATCCGATATCACTTTGTGATCAACTCCTTAACCACATGCTTACAATCGGGTGTTGATATCGATTACCGAGTGGGCCCGAAGTATATCTCTCCGACTTGGAGGGACAAATCCCATCTCGATACATACAACCCAACAGGTACTTTCCGATCACCTGAGAGACACCTTTATGATCACCCTCTCATAGGATGACGTTTGATGACCTCAAAGCTTTCTTCCGATACCAGGGAGTTGTATTATCTCATGGTCTAAGGAATACAACATTTGACATAAGAAAAGCTTCGCAAAGATGAACACGATGACACGATCTAATTGCTCCGTTTAGTTTGGGTCTGTCCATCGTATCATTCTCCCAATGACATGATCTCATTATTAATCGACAACTCATGTCTATGGTTAGGAAACCCAACCATCATTAATCAATGAGCTAGTCCATAGAGGCATTACTAGGGACACGGTGTTGTTCACAAACCACAAGTATTAAAGTTTCCGCTTAATACAATTCTAGCATGGAATATAAACTTTATCATGAACAAGAATTATAATAATAACATCTTTATTATTGCCTCTAGGCATAATTCCAACACTTGGATCAACACTGCATCATAATGAACTTCCGCCTATGCACAACCAAGGAGGAAGGTTATAGATGCATAGAGTCATGGGCAGTGTGTGGATCGAGCTATGCTCCCCAAAGGGATTCATGGTATCTCAGATTTAGACCAAACCTTAAACTCCTTAGGCCATCCGCAAAGTCCGGTACTTTCTATCGATTTTTCTCCATTATGCGACCCATCGGGTGTCTCAACATCCCGTCGACTTACGCTCTCTTTATGCCATCGCAACAACTTCATGGATCTTTTGTTTCTGAATAAGCTTTCAACCGTGGTATTATAGGAGCATACCACATCACCTTGGCAAGAACCCTCTTCCGGGGCTCGCCAACGTCACCAGGGTCATCTCGCTCAATCTTATACCAAGTGAAGTGTATACCGGCATGCATCCAAATTCTCATACTCCTCACCGCGAGAGGATGCAATCATTAGGGCCATGCATGTATCTTTTGAACCTCTAAACCTAGAGGGCGACAACCTTCTTGCTTCAGATTTATCAAGCAAGCAACACGTTATCTTTTGGAAGCATATTCTTCATCATTTTCAGCAACTTTTCAAATAAGGAGTCAGGTATAGCACACTCAGTCTTCCGTTGCAGCAATTCTAGTGTGCTGCCTAGCTTTTTAGACCATTTTTGCAATTTGGGTACAACAACTTTTTTGTGATCCTCTAACATGTGATTGAACTTTTCCCTATACTTTCAGTTTCACAATCTCTTTGTGCATCGGCAATGGTCCGACCAAGATCATCAGCGCCGGTTCATCATGTGTCTCTTCTTCATCCTCCCTTCAAAGATCCCCATGGAAGTATCTCCGCATTGTGGAAACCATGATAGTTGTCATCCTCCTCCTTCTTCATTGTCTTCCATTATAACCCCTCTCTCCGCGTTTGGTCCAACAATTATAATCGGGCATGAAGCCGGACTTCAATAGGTGGTCAGAAGGGCTTTTGAGTCGAGTAATCCTTCCTGATTCCTACATCCATTACATGGACAGAATACAAAAACCATTGCGCTTGTTTGCATCAAGAACATGTATGAATTCATGCACACCATTAATGAACCTACTAGAGCGCGGGTCAAGATTCGTACATCCATTCCCTAACCATCTGCATTATAGTAAAAGTATATCAAAAACCATTACACAACATGATAAAAATTATTACAGGTTATATTGAGAGCTTCTAGAGCATTAATTTTGAATTTTGAAAATTTATGCACCAATTTGTGAATTGGAGAAAACAATCAACTGATAAATTTGGAGTTTTTTATTATTGTTCTATCAGTGAAAACCTTATTCCATTCTAAGCTCTGAAACTCTAAAATTACACATTTAAATTTTCAGTAACTATGTGCCTAATCAAAATTTGTTACATTATATATCAAAATCCTTCTAGCTACTTCTATAGCATGCATGTATTGATCCATATCTCTATACTTCTAGAGCATTATAGAGCTAAAGTAGCAAAAGAGATGAACGAATGAAGTTCTAACCTTTTAGAGCTTTGGATTTAGGTGATGCAAACTAAATCTTGAGAAAAATGGCATGAACTCTCTTGCTTCTTTTGAGAAAAATGGCCACCATATGCATTAGGGCAGCAGACATGTAGCGTAATATATAGTGGTGGACAACTAGTCTTGGGCTGTGATACGACCCGGTCTATTAGTGCACGAAAGGACCAGCGGCCTGCTTCCAGTTATTAGTCCCGGGCCATATTACGGACCGACTAATGACCTGGTCCGCCCGGACTAGTGACTATGGTCGCTTTCTAGCCGTTAGAGGCCTCACGCCCGGGACTAGTGCTCCCACTAGTCATGGTTGTGCCAGGCGGACTGCTGGTCTTGTTCATGTTTAACCGAAGATGGTTTTCTAGTAGTGAATGGTGTTAGTAATAAAGAATGAATCATTTGTGATGCAATGCATATGTAGACTTCTTTGTGTTGTGGTGTGTCTCATGTGAACTATGTTCTCTCGAATGAGAAAAAGATTTTCCATGTTCTAGAGTGATCATTTGATTCGCATATAAAATAGTATTTTGTGAAACACTATTTCAATACTTGTAGGATCCCTCTACCAATGCATACATTCATTGCTTGAAGCGCAGTACTTTCCAACGCTTATTACATTAGTTACCAACGCATGTATATGCATTGTATTGTACCTTGTAACGCCCAAAACGCAATACATTTTTATCCGCTGGTAATGTCTCTAACAAACCCTATATGTGCATTTAGATACGCATGAATGCTGCTATATAGGGGGTCTTCTTAGTGATTGTTGATCGTGTTATGGATAACTATTATTTTGGGGATGGAACTGGCCATCCTGGTGATCACTTGCTTTTTATCCATGAATTATACGAGTTGTTCAAGTGTACAGGTATTTCAATGAACCAAGTTAAGAGGAAGCTATTATATTTATCACTTAGGGACAAAGCAAGGAGTGGTATAAGTCACTAGATGTCCTTAATCATTTGGAATGGAAGGAATTGAATTCTCTTTACTCTAAATATTATCCTCCTCA
Source organism: Avena insularis (assembly GCA_023614405.1). Taxonomy (NCBI): domain Eukaryota; kingdom Viridiplantae; phylum Streptophyta; class Magnoliopsida; order Poales; family Poaceae; genus Avena; species Avena insularis. Next base: position 45,186 of record JAJUPC010000839.1, read on the forward strand.
TGAAATACATAAAGATAGAAATTATATTTATAATTTTAACAATCATGATGGAGAAAGTATTTCCCAATCTTGGTGGAGATTGAAGTCACTAATGCTCAAATTTCCCATTCATGAGCTCCCCAGTAATATTATTATTAATAATTTTTATGCAAGGCTTTCAAGACATTACAATGACTATCTACATACCTGTTTAGAGGGATCCTTTACAAGTAAGGAGGTCAAAGCTAACTAGGATCTTCTTGAAACAATTCAAAGAAATATTGAAGATTGGGATAATGATAAAGGTAAAGAACCAGGTATAAACCTGAGTATGATTGCATTAAGTCTTTCGCTAAAACTATCGATTTTCAAGAGCTTAGTGCTAAATATGGTATGGATCCTAAAATTATTTTGATTGTTGTAGGACCTCTCGCTTCTCATATTAATGATCCTAAAGAAAAATGGGACATGTATCATGAACCTTTAAAGACACTTGCATGGAAAATGAAATGTTATTAATGATTGCGATAAACATGCTCAAATCCTTCGAAAATATTATTTCTTATAAGCATGTTAATTTTGTGGAATGCATGTACCTTGTGAAAAGAATCAAATCAAGAAGGTTATTGTATCACCCACTAGAATGAAAAAACTAGAACGTGGTATAAGGCTCTAAGTGATCTTAGTAAAATAAATTGTGCCTCTATCCTTTATTTGTGAACTTTGTTTTGAAGTGGGTCATTTCAATTTTCAATGCTTAGGCCATAATAATCCTACAAGTTTGTATTGTGATAATGTGATCACTGATAATCAACATCATGAACTTACATTATTTTTGGGGTGTGATTAATTATCAAGAAAAACTTCTTTTGGTAGACATGAGTACTTTGATATGAATAGTGTCCTGCATGGTTTTCATCTTTATTGTGTTGGAAACTGCCACACAAATAACGCATACAAAATATTATAAAAGATGATATTTTACCAAATATGACACTGACATGTGTTTTGTACTTATTAATGAAAAGAAGGAATCCTCCAAAGTTTCTCCTATGTGGAGAAGCTTTCAAGCATCTCCTCCTAAAGATGAGAAGGAGAAGAATAAGAAGAGGAGGAGTAAAAGGAGAGAGTAAACGTATCTTCCCCTAAGCATGTTTCTCATATTATAGTTTTTACTGATGATTCTCGAATCTATATGATGTTCCTATGCCTGTTACCTATAGTAGTGATCATGATTGGGAAAAGTACACTACTTTTGATATTGAAAATATATTTGGTACCAATTTGAAAATGATCATATTAAAAATTGTTGTAATATTAGACTATCCATATTCCTTCCCATGATGATATGTTTACAAATGAACACACTTTGGAAGATAGCTATTCTATTGCTTATGATGATAATATACCTCCAATGTATGTTGATTACAATGATGAACATGATATTTTAAGTCCACCTACTATTGAGGAGAAAATTAAATATGATAACAATATGCCTCCTATATTTTATGTGATTATGGTGATTAGAATAACAATGATAGCTATTTTTGAATTCCCACTACAGTTAATAAGAATGACTATGCTTATGTGGAGAGTAATAATTATTATATGCATGTGGCTCATGATAAGAATGTTTTATCTAATAGTTATATTGTTAATTTTATTCTTAATGCTAATGAAAGTTAGTATGAGAGAGAGAAACATGGTTTTATGCATCTCAATAATATTAAGTTCCCCTCTTTATGTTGAAAATTTTGAAGTTGCATTTGTTTTGCTTTCCTATGCTTGTTGCTTTGTGCTTTCATGACTTGTTTTTACAAGATTCCTATGCATAGGAAGTGGGTTAGACTTAAATGTGCTTTTGAATTTGCTTCTTTATGCTCTCTTTACTTCAATTCATATTTATTATGTGAGCATCTTCCTCAAACTATAAAGCCTAACTTAAAGGCATTTAAAGAAAAGTACTTCTTGGTAGATAACCCAATAGTTTTAATCGAGGCTTGAAGTTATTAATTCTATAATAACCTCTCCTTATCCTTTTTGTTTGATTTTTGTGCCAAGAATAAAATTCCTCTAATGAGAGAGAGAACTAAGATTTGGGGAAGTTGTTGTCCCAAACAGACTTTTTCTTTGTGCTTCACGTAAAAAATTTTGAAAATCTTTTTATATTTTGATTGAGTTGTAATTTTCTGAATAAATCTCCCAAGTTGTTAGCTACAATTTGTTTAGTTCAACACTTTTATATTTGAGCAACAGAAGGTCTTCGAAAAAATTGGTTTTTACCTGATGGTCTGTTTTGACAGATTTCTGCCATTATTTGCATTTGTCTCCTATCGATTTCTTTTTGGGTTCTCTTTGGTAAATTGAGCTTTTTGAGGGACTTTCTACAGTATCTCGTGTTTTTAATGAAAGTTTTATGTTTTAAAATTAAACCCCAAAGGTTTATTATCTTTGAATACACTAAAGTTACAATGAAAATTGTACCAGAAGTTTTGTATGAAGAAAAAATTCCAGGTGTAAGAAAGAATGATGTAATGAGATGAAGAATGGACAAAAGCTCAATGCTTGGGGATGCCACCCGTGTCACCCCAAGAAATATTCAAGAGGTATAAGTTGCCAAAGCTTTGGGGATGCTCTTTAAGGATCCCTTCATCAATAAAATCCTGTGTCTCTTTCTTTAGACACTTCTGCTTTTTATTGTTTCATGCATCAGTTGTGTTGTTCTTGGAGCGCTCTTTAGTTTTAATTTTTGGTTTTCGCTTGCTTGGTTTAAGTTTGCTACTAATAAGTTGGCTGGATCCCAGCACACCTTATTTTTGGAGAGAGTGACACTGCTTTTATTGCCTAGAACAAAAGTTTGAAGTTTTCATTTCTCCCATTGTCTTGTCGTAAGTGTTCTCTTACAGTAATCGCGCTTAGCCTTTTAGTTTTATTGTGCTTTCAGCTTAGAACTTTTAGTTCTTCTTTTTATGGATTTGTGAGACAAGCTCACTGATCTTCATTGATTATTTTCTTGTGAGTTGTTTCAAATAAGTCGATTGGTGTTGGAAAAGAGTAGGAAGCTTCATGCTTATAGTAAGGCCAGAAGGGAGCTTGTTTTGATTGTGGCTTAGACTTTATATCATGTCATGCTAGATTTTCTTGTTTTGACCTTTATTCTTAGTGATTATTGTTGTAGTATGCCTTGTTCCAAACAATTTGGATTTCTTAATGTGCCTTGAAATAATCATGCATTGTTTTAGCATGTACAAAGCATAATATTGTGTTATTCTCCTTTTGATGTTTTGTTTGGGTAGATTCTGGCACATGTGATCACACCATGTTATGACTTCTTGAACCAGTCACCTTATCCTCTATTCTCATTTAGTTTTTGACTCTGTGGTACACTTTTTATGCTTTGATTGATAATGTTTTGTCGCCTGCATGATTATGGCCATTATTGCTCTCTCTTTAGTTGGTCGTGCTCCCAGCCTTCTTTTTCTAGCTCACTTGTACTGAGTAAGTTCTACTCATGCATCCAACTCCCCAAGAAACCAAGTTATTCCAAAGTGTCCACTATAATTCCTATGCATGGTGTGTTACACCATTCCAAGTATATTCTTGTTTTATCTATCTTCCAAATTAATCTTGTTATGTGAAAATTAGTGACTAAATCTCTCACAAAACTTGATGGCACACTTTTATTTTTCTTGCCCCTAATAAATCCTTGAACCATTAAATATCTTGATAGTTGTATATGCTCTGCAAACTTATAAGTTGGGATTAGAAGAACTATGCTATCACAATGGGAACGCTTTCAACACCTCAGTAAACATTCACCAATTGATATCATGCTCTTTTGTTTATGGATGTCGGCGGTGTGAAATAAAAGGTGAGCTTGTAAGTCCATGGAGTTATTTATATATGTTAGAGAAACACCTGGGCCGCTAGCCTAAGCCATGCCTAATCATGGTGGAAACTTACAGCATCACCATATTGAGAAATCTATGAAGCATTCTTCTTATAAAAAAATAGAGATAGAAAAAAGAGAAGAGAAAAGAAAAAAAGAGGAAAGAAGAGAAAAACCACCATTTTCCCATGGTAAATAAAAAGATTGCTAAGATGCTCATTGTCTGTTGCCTTGTCATTTGGATATGGGATAGCTCCTGTGTCATGGGGCAAGGGGTGCCACCTTGGCGTGTTCTCTATGATACACATGTACTTACTATGACAAGAACTTACCGGTAACTAAAGTTGAGTAGCATTAGAACGCACTGCACTAAGGGACAATGAGGTTTGCTAACTTATACTTTGTCAAGTATATACTCCATACTTCGTATACTTTTAACCTTAATCACTTCAAGATGCTTATGATAGGGGCAATGGAATCTGGAAAGCTAACAAGTACCATAATTTTTGGAAGCTTCCTTTTATGAACTTGAAATGCCTCCTTCCCTTTGAAGGGCCTTTCTTCCACTTTTATATTGAGTCTCCACCTTCTATCCTTAGGAACCAATTACAGAGATCATAGTTATCATTCTTAGTTTTATGTGCATTGTCCCAAACTTATTGATTGATTCATAATGTTGATATTGCTTGTTCTTGAACTATTTGTATCTAGTCACCCTTTTATGAACTTTTGAAGGTGTCCTATGCATTTATGTTTTGCTACTCCATGAGGGATGCTGGGCAGATGAATACCACTTTTGCTATGTTTTCTATATGTGAAACAAACAAACGTCTTTCATTGCATTGTTATTCATGATCTTTGTTTGTATCTTTTCATGATACAAACATAGTTGCTATCTCTTATTGTTAGAACTACATCTTTCATAATCATGTTTAGAGTACTTGATCCCAACTATCAATGCTTTACAATATTTTGATCAAGATTGTGGATGGTGTATGTCACCTCAAAAAATTATTCTTTTTTATCACTTACCTACTCGAGGACAAGCAGAGTTAATCTTGGGATGCTTAATACGTCATAAACGTATCTATAATTTTGATGTTCCATGCTTGTTTAGTATCAAATTTTGCTATGCTTTATCTACACTTTGAGGTATTTTTTATACATTTTCCGAACTAACCTATTGAAAAAGATGCCACAGTGCCAGCCGTTGCCTCATTTTCTGCTGTTTTTGGTTTCGTAAAAGCTAAAAAATGAATATTCTCTCTAATTGACCTTTTTTAATGACAAAAGCCAAAATTAGTATTTTCCTATAGCACACGTAATACAAAGTAGAGATTTTATAGGGCACTAAGGCAAGCAAAAGACACCCTAGGATGGCGCTGGCCTCACCTCGGGTGGCGCCCACTAGGGATGTGGCCCCCGGCTGCCTCCTCGGCTTGCTCCTTCCCGCCTTATAAGAAGCCTCCAATGCAGAAACCCTAAATCATCCATCATACATCCAATATTTAAAAGCCTTCGTGAGCGTCAGCCAATCACGAAAGGGAGATTCTTTGGATAGAAGTCTTTGTCCCCAAGACCCTATCGTGATGGGGGAAGTGCCCCTGAGCCATCTCCATCGCATCTTCAACACCATCTCCATCGCCTTTGATGATTCCTCATGATGAGGAGGGAGTAGTTCTCCTTAGAGGATAAGGGCTCTACCGGTAGCTATGTGCTGGGTCTTCTCTATCCAATGATCATATTATGACCATGAGATTTGTAATCAAGTAGATCTACTCTACAACTCAAGTACTTTAATAGATATCCGCTTCCACACACATGTGTGAAAGTGACAAAGCGGCACACCATGTGGCACTTGTCATGAGTTATATTTTTGAGTTGGTTGTCTCTATGAAATTATGGTGTTTGGAAGGAACCATCTAGCACTCCTACAAGTGACAAAATGGGGTTACCTATATGGGATTGCAAACTCTGAGGTGTGTTGTTATAGCCCTAACCGTGGATTAGAGTCAGCCCAACTGGAGAGTAGTTCAGTTGTATCATGGAGAGAAGATATTTATATGAGAGTGTCCACTAGTGAAAGTATGATCCCTAGGCCTTGTTTCTAAGAATTGAAACACCGCTCTACAACTTCAGATTTGTTACATGTTTGCTTGCTTCCATATTTATTTCAGATTGCCTTTTAGTCTCTTCCTCCCTTTCAAGCTCTTTTCTTCTAAAGTAATCATACCTCACTTCTATAATCATCCATACCACTCTGTATTTTACTATATTCATATTCACTCTAACTAGTGCACCTATACATAGCATGACAAGTGTATTGGGTGTGTTGGGGACAAAAGAGAATTCTTGTATGTTGATTGCAGGTTGCTTCAGAGGGTTACCTTTGACCACTTCCTCCCCGGTTAGTCTTCGATAAACCTTGGGTAATCCACTTAAGGGAAACTTCGTTTCTATTCTACAAACCTCTCGCACTTGAGGCTCCAACAACCGCCTACAAGAATGAGATTTTTGTGTATTACCATCACACAATGGTTTAATATTTAAGTTGTGGTGCTATTCTTGTAGTTTGATAAACCTTGGGTAATCTCATCATTATATCATATCGGATCTTGATCCATATGATGTATCGTGAGTATTTCATTTAGTTCTTTTCGAGGACATGTGGAAAGTCATGTTGTTAGTAGTGGAATTATGTTGAAGCATATTATTCAATTGGTTTAATATTTAAGTCAGGGTGATATTGTTGTAGTGATGTCATCCGAACGTCGAATACGTGATACTTTCACCATTTATGGGCCTAGGGGAATGCATTGTGGTATTTGGATACTAAATTTGGGCTTGCTTAGAGTGACAAAACCTGAACCCCCATTAGAAACCTTTCAGACAAGGGAGTGCGGATCTCGTGAGTTTAAGGCTGTGGGTTAAGTTTTACCTTAATTACTTTCTTTGTAGTTGCGGATGCTTGCAAGGGGGTTTAATCACATGTATGTATTAGTCCAAATAAGGTCAGTACATTAGCACAGGTTCAATTCCATCACAATACTTAAAAAAATCAAAGAAGATTTGAGATCAATTATATGAAACAAAGGAAACTTGACAAGTATTCCTTGTGTCCTCGGAGAATGTTTAGTCCTCATTAGTATTTCTAACGCTTGTCCTTTGCTAAGAAAGGATTGGGCCACTTGCTGTAATTATGTGCTTTCTTTTATTTACTTGCACTTTATTTCTCCTTATCCAAAACCCCTAAAAACTCCGTTTTCTCTCAGTATTTACAAGAGATTTCATACCCATACCACTAGTCAACACCTTATGCTCCTCAGTTGGGATCGACACTCTTAGTTTATCGAAAGTACTACTTACACGCCTCTATGCTTGCGGAGTCATCAAGACTATTTTCCTCGCGCCAAGTTAAGCCGGGAGGAAGCGCTATTGAAGAGTGGAACCGTAAAGGAAAAACTTCTACTATTAGTATTGCTTTTTATTTTGTTTGTTACATTTTGTTTCCAATATGGATAACCCACTTGTTTTCCTATTTGGGAAAGCTACTATCATCGTTAGGTAGTAGATAAACCACCACCTATTGGGATAGATCCTTTTAAAATACAAATTTGCTACAAGAATTGTTGATCGTGTTATGGATATTATTATCTTGGGGATGTAAATTGTCTATCCTAGTGATCATTTGATTTCTTTAATCCATGAATTATGCGGGTTGTTTATGTGCAGCTATCCCAACCGAATAGGTGAAGAATAAGTTACCTCTCTATATCATTGAAAGTGGAAGAGCTTCAAGAATGGTATAAGTCAGTCAAGAAGATATAATCTATTGAATGGGAGGAAATAGTACCTCCTTTTACTCTAAATTCTATCCTCCAAGTGAGATTCATGCCGTAAGCATAGGAATCAAATATATAACTTTTGGCCTCGGGTGGATGGATAGGAGAGCGCCATCCAAGCTTGGGAGTTTGCGGTTACATTAATGGTTAAATGTCCTTTTCATGAACTCCCTAACAATATTATTATCAATAAATTTTAAGCAAGGATTTCTTCATGATAAGGATTTATTAGATTCTTTTCTTAAGTACTGGATCATTCACACGTATGAAGGAAGAAGCTAAATGGGATCGCTAGACCGTATTCAAGAGAACACCTCAAGCTACATGGGGAATGACAAAGGAAGGAAGCTCGTATAAAAATTATGATTATGAATGCATTAAATATTTTATGGGAACTGATGACTTTCATGCGATATTAGTACTAAAAAGTATGGTATTGATTCTCAAAGTATTGTCAATTGTTTTAATGCTCTTTGCCTCTTATATATAGAGATTCCTAAAAAGAAGTGGACAAGTACCATGCACCTTATAAAGATATCATAATCATGTTCCCGTTAGAAGCATCAAGTTTGTACTGTTGATTCTATTTTGCTTTCTAACCTTATATTGAGAAAATCCTTTTCCTGCTAAGGTAAAGGAATGATTCATTATAAAGCTAAACATGGTTAGCAAAAGTATACAAAGAAAATTGTGGAACCCGATGAGCAAATAAACATTGAACTTGTAGTTCATTGCGTGAAAGATCTTGTCACTAAAAAATATAGAAGATGAGCACATTGTCTTCTATGAAGACATGACTTCTCATATTATCTCTCATCCTAGTAAAGCTAGGAAAACTAGTGTTCCCTGCTTTCTCGTTAGAATTTACATCATTGCTATTATGGTTTATGTGATATTGGTTCTAGTTCTAGTAAGTTGTTCCTTATGAGCTTTTATAGAGAAATTATGCATGAAATTGGTCCTTGTGCACCTTGAGGACATTGGTGTGGCTATTCACCTTGCTAATAAGGAAACCATTTTCCTCTTGGTATTGTAAGAGATGTCTAGGTTCTTGTGGTAAGATTAAATATCCTATAAATTTTCTAGTGCTTGGTTCAGAAGCAGCCTAAAACCTTGTCCTATCATTTTTTGTAGACCATTATTGAATACTTTCAGAGCTATTGTAGATTGTGAAGAAAGAAAAGTTTTTAATTGGCAAAAGATGGAGATCTTCGCGAGTTTAATCTTTTCAAATTTCATAAAGATCCTTATGAAATGAATTACTTAACAAAGGGTTTCAGGTGTAAAACAACTGTTTTATTGATCTAGTGTCACATCCCCAAAATTTCCAATTTAAATGTGAAAAAGAACAAATGTAGCAAGTGTTGCAAACATATAGTTAAAACTAAGTTCTTATACCAAAAAACACATCAAAAACCCATTCGAATGTAAACTTCCTAGAATAAAAAATGGAACTAACAATTAATCATGAAATGCATTCATCAAATGAATGTATCTTTAAATTCAACTTGAAAAATAAACCAAACCTAAACCTTAATGAATAAATTATTTCCAAGATCTCTCTAAGACTATGGATTTTATCCATATAAAAATTTGTCAACAAACAATTATAAATGATCAAGAATGATAAACAAAAATATTATAAAACCATAGAAATTGATTTCATTCAATTTGGAACCATGGATAAAAACTTACGAATTTTATAAGATAAAAGAAAATAAATTTCAAAGCTAATAAAGCTTCTATCTAAAATCCATACCAAAGTTTGAGCAAAATAATCCTAAGATATTTAAAAAGGATAAAAAATATTAAATAAAATTATACAAATTGGAATCACCAATTTTGAATTTATAAATAAAAAGATATGGATTCTATAAGATAAAGAAAGAAATAATAAATAGGGAATATTTAAAAGCCAAATTAAATCTTGGCCAAATCCATAAAAAAATGTAAGTTATTGAATAATAAAAAGGATTAAAAGATTATTTAAATAAAATCATAAGGATTGACAATATCCAATTTTATTTAAACAAAGACTATTTGCCTAAATAATAATCCTAAGAAAATTATTTGGAAGACAATTTAAATCTTGAATAAAATCCAGAAGCAAATGAAATAAAGATATTCCAATTAAAATAAAGGGATAAAGAATATTCAAATAAAAGTATATGGGATTAAACCCTATTCTATTTAATAAAGACAAAATCCCTAATGAAAATGATTAATTAAATCATGAGAAAATAATAAATGGTAATTTACCAAAGTGGATTGAAAAGTTATCTAATTAACTTAAAACAATTATTTAAATAAATTTTATATGGAATCAAAACCATATTTGGTTTTATTTTGATAAAGACAATTGCCCAATCTAAATGATTAATAAATCATATTTTAAATAATTCAAAATGAATTATTTAAACACCCTATTGAATAAATAAAACCTACTGAAAAGGTTTGATGAAAATTAGAATTCAAATATGAGTTTGAAATTATATTTAAAATCTTATTTGAATAAAGGCAAGTTCCTAATTTAAATAAATAATAAACCATAAATGAATAAAATAATTATTCTAAAATGGTCTTTAAAGTACATGTTTGAACAGAATAGAAAATTACTGAAAGTTTGGTAAAATTATAAATTCGAATGGTATTTGAAATCATTTGAATGAATTCAAAACAGAATAAGAGAAACAGAAAAATAAAAATAAACATGAGAGAAAAAAACCCAGCCCAAGAGCTAGCCCAGCCCACCAGGCCATACCAGCCCAAAGAAGCCCACTTTCTTCTCCCCAAACGCTTTCCTTTCTCACTCACAACAAGACTCCTCTCTCGACGGGTGCCCACCACGCTACCATCTTCCCTACCACCTCTGACCTGTTCTTCCTCACCCGACGCTTTCCTCCCAAATTTCCGCCTTCAATTCGATTAATTGCGCTGTAATTTCTCTCACGACCATGCATGATTAAACCTCCCTCTCCTCCTCTTCTTTCCCCAAACTCCCTTCGCCAGAGAGCCCCTCAGTCGCCTGAATTCATCTTAGCGCCACCACTCTCCCGACGAGTCTTCCAGCCGATTCCGGGCGACGACACCCTTGCTCCTGCACTCC